>CALNVZ010002974.1:528649-545409 GCA_940671915.1 Paracentrotus lividus
ATAGTCGTGAAACGTCGTCTGCTCCAACTTCACGTCTCCGTGCGCGTGCGTGGCCGTGCCTGTTCAATTAATTCTTCGCACAGAATTATGGGACGGAGGTCTTGAATCGAATGACGTCATTGAAAGATGGCAGCGATGGACCGAAAATTTTAGAAGAAACAAGACCAACGGAAAATTCATTTTGGTAAGTCAAAAAGCTCTTATATACTTTCATTTTTAGTCGTTGTTACGCAGTGAAACATCATAGATTTAAAAATAGATATTTTAAAATTAGATTAATTAAATTGACCAGTATAATCATCATTTTGCGCTTGTGAGTATGAATTATCTTGACCCCGAAATTTGTGATCATTTTTTTTTTCTCTAGAAAAAAAAAAACTTCGCTAGAAACGCGTAGTGACTTGTCAGTTCCCGTCGCTTTGCGACGGGGGCTGGTCGGTTTAACACACACCCACTGACACAGCAAGTTTTTTTGATTTTGTACATAACTACTAGATCTAGTACTTAATAGACGTTATCACTTTGTCTTATTCACCAATGAATGAATGAATCCACTCACTGTCTGGTACACTATCGGCGCGGCGCACCGGCTCCCAATGGTAGCGGCACGACAAGATATGCGATACGGGAAGCCAGCGGACCAGATGGAGCTGGAGGAGGGGGACTTGTCATGCGAGTGAATGGCCAAGCACTGAGGCAGTGCAGAAACCGGAAAGGGTCGAAATAAAATACTTAATATTACATTTTACGAAACTCACCATAGTTGTAATGTTTTATGCAGTAAAATAAACAAGCCCGGAATAATCAATCACAAGAAATAAGTACTAAAATCCTTGCTAAATCCAAGATTTTGTTGAATCATTGAGAACCGAGATGGCTTGTTTTCTTAGTCTGGGTCAAGATGTTGCCAACCTAACAACGACAAGTGTTAAATTTTGTCTTGATTACAATTTTTTTTTTCAAAATAAAAACCATATGGTATACAAAATAAATAAATTGCGGTCAAATATATTTATGTTATTATATATTTTGCTATGAATTTATATATTATTGTCCTTAAATTTAAGATTTAAAGTTTTTTGTTACCAAAATGCTATCATAAATTAGTGTGCTTGCTTCCATATTTAGCGTGCATGTCATGCATGTCACTGGAGTCCACACACATACGTCAAGCCCTCGCCAAGCTCCGGGGGGCTTTGCAGGTGAACTCCCGTTCGAGCTATCTTTTCATCTGGTATCACGCACACAATACAATACCTGGCTGGCCTAGAGCAGTAGCAGAAACAAAATTGGCATTGCACTGTCAATTTGAAAACCTGCTGAGATAACTCATCACATTTACCTAAAAATGTAAGATAGCTAAAGTACATTAGGGCCTATTTACATTTTTTATTGTTGTTGGAATGTTGAATGTCGATTATTGTTGTTGAAGACTGACGATGTGAGAATATTAAAGAAGATGAAGAATGAAATTTAAAATGACTTCATTGACATTGTCTCATGACATAATTAAGAAAATCTGAATCTGCTTTGTCTTTTCAAAAGTTTTTGTTGATGATGAATGTTGATGATCTACAAATTTACAATAATTACAAGTCATGAAAATGATAATAAGTTGGCTATATCTTAGTTTCGTGCGCGCTTGTAACAGTTCTACTACTACTTGTACACAAGTGAATGTGGATGGAAATAGGTATCCAGGGGCAGGGGGGCGTTTCACGAAACCGTCCACAAGCGGGTTCCACGAAGCTCTCTCTGACAAGATCGAGGACAACAAGCTGACTAAATGCTTATGACAGCTCCGAACCTGTCATATCTTTTGGAGAGCGCTGATACGTCAATCAAACGCAATTTATGGCAAGCGATCGGTTTAGGCAAATTGTATTTGCCGCAGCAATCTTGATTTTCTCATTTATGTTCATATAAAATGTGACAACCTCAGGATCTTGGTCTAATATGCAGAAAATAAATGTTTGTTAATGATTGAGTGCTCTTTATATCCAATCAAGAAATAGTATGGAGTAAATAGATCTATATCCAATCAAGAAATAATATTGGGTAAATTTATAACCATCATTTAGCCTACCATAAAGCTACATAAGGAGACCCGTAAAGACTACGTTGGTAGTAAAATCGATCTCATTAGTCCCAAAATATTTTATTAAGTAGTTTTGAATATAAAATATTTCAAAAATTTGTAATGTATTCTTGATTTCTTTTTGTCAGCGAACAAAAAATTGAGGAAAAATTTCAATCTAGCTCCATATTCAGCTAGCATAATTTTTTCATAGTCTGTTTTTCGAAACTATCAAATTAGCACATGCGGGGGTACCTGTCTCATGTTCCTATGTGGTCTTATTAATTTCATGATCGACACCTTCTAAATATATGCAGTAAGTGACCGGGTGTATTTTAAAACAAATTTTCATACATTTTACATAATTCTGAGTTTTCATACGTTTTTGACTGCTTTCATCGCGTCAATTTTCGATAATATTGATTTTTTTTTCTGAAACATAATTTCTAAATATCGGCGAAACCGTGATTAAGGCTATTCCTCGATGACATCATCTCCGATAATATCGATATTACAAGTTGTCTAGCTTGGAAGAGCTCGGTGTAACCGACTTAGTAAGATTGGAGCTAACTACGTGGTTGGCGGATAAAGATATGACCAACTTGTCCATGGTTTCGTGAAACACCCCCCAGATTCCAGTGTGTGTTACAGCTGAACTTCCGAATTCAGAACTTGAGTCTTTCAATCTGTTTCACCCTTTCGCTGTTTCACTTTCAGCAAGTACTTAACCCTTGATATGATATCATATTATGATGTTGATTGCATGATTGTTTTTTTTTTATTGTCAATATTTCCCCATTTTCTTCAAATTTAACTTGTTTACTTTCGGGTAGATCTACATGTAAATTACCTTTCAAATTTTCTAGATAATTCATTTGTAAAGTGAGTATGTCAGAAAGTAGAGGGGTCTAGAATCTAGTGGAATTTTTAGAAATTGGATGAAAATGAAATGAAAATGGAATGTGACATGAACAGGTCACACGATGATATCTGCAGTCAGGAATACACAAAAAACCAGGCCAACAATAAACGTGTTTGCAGGTTTTTTCTTTAAAACTCCCCCCAAAAGCTTCAATCAATTATACCAACTTCACTTTTCTCAAAGTAAATTCTAGATTTAATGTCAATCAATTTTGCTTTCATAAAAAAAACATGCTCTCTCTCTTTCTAGAAATTGAAACCAACACATTCGAGTGCCATCACCATTTTCTATTGTTTGGACCCGTGAAAGAGAAACTGTCAGGATGCGGATTGCTATAGAGGGGTGTGGGCATGGAGAGCTTGATAAAATATATGAGACAATAGCCTATGCAGAACAGAAAGAGGGTAAATATTACTTGAAATATTGAGTTTTCATAACAGTTGAACCAGCGTTTTGGGAGAAAGTTTTCAAAGAATCATCGTAGAACTGTTTTTATATCAAGCTGTGGTAGAGAAATTTAGAATCAATTAAAACTTGCGTGACAATTCAAGCAAGTTTCAATTGAATCTAAGTTTCTCTACCACAGCAAACATTGTTCCAATGACATAATAACATTTGGGTAAAACATACCATTACATTCTATGCTTGTCTTTCATGAGAATGCAAATATTATTAACATGTGGAAATGGTCATCAAAACCTTGCTTTTTGCCGATTCCTTATCAATTTACTCATTATTTAGCAGAATCAGGTAGATGAACCATTCATCTTTACATGCTTGGGTAAGATTCTTTGATTTATGTTCCACATTATAATATCCCTCGTGCTCTTATTAATTACAATGTAGGCTTCAAGGTGGATCTGGTGTTGTGCTGTGGTGACTTTCAGTCTGTGCGTAATGAAGCTGACATGGAATGTATGGCCGTTCCCAAGAAATATCGCCAAATGAACACTTTCTACAAGTAAGTCCAGGACTTTTTTGTGTCAAAGGTATTACACACACAATTATGGACCCTATCAATTCCAGGTTTCTTGTTGGTATTTATAAAACACCCTTCAATATTTTAGATATATTTTAATTATTAAAAGCAAATGATTTCCAGATAAAGTTTAAAGTTTATATAATTATGAAAAAAGCTATTTATGTGGTAAGTGCCATGTTTTATTTCAAAGGGCAGAGGGACTATAATAGTCACAGTGATTATGTTTGCTTCCCGCTTCCCTGGCTGCCACTGATGCACTGTGTTGTTGACTTTAAAAAAAAATGCATTGATCTTGTACTATTATCCTTGTCATTTGTTTTGAAATGAATATATTTATAAATATGTTTCAAAGAGCCAAATGAATAATGAAATGAAAAATAAATGCACATTGTTCATAGTGTGTGTTTGATGTTGATGTTAAACATGGTTGTCTCTTCAATTTGCCAATATGTAATTTCATATTGAAAAAACTTATTTCCATTCTCCACTTTAAAATTAATTTGAAAATATAATAATATGAAATGCCCTTCCATCTCAGGTACTACTCTGGAGAGAAGAAAGTTCCGATCCTGACCATTTTCATAGGAGGGAACCATGAAGCCTCCAACTATCTAGCTGAACTACCCTATGGAGGGTGGGTGTGTCCTGGAATCTACTATCTAGGTGACATATAAAATCTGTTACAGTCAACTCCTATTGATATGAACTGCTCTTGACCAAGCCAATTACCTTGTTCAGGGGTGTGCAAGTTATTATTTTTATTCATTTGGCCAAGACAGATAGAAAGAACAATACATTTCAGTATAAACAATACAAAAGAAGAGATGGATACTTGGGCACGAAACCCATGACCCAAATTTGTCATGTCACTCACGCACCGTTTTTTAATCACAATTTCCTGGACGAATTGTAGAATTCTTTATTTTGTTCTGTCCCCTCTATCTCTGTTATGTAGGCTATGCCAGTATTGTGAACTATGGTGGTATAAGGATCGGTGGTCTCTCTGGTATCTTCAAGAAACATGACTACAGGAAAGGTCATTATGAGAGACCTCCTTACTCACAGGATGAGATGAGGAGTGCCTATCATGTCAGAAACCTTGAAGTTTTCAGATTAAAACAGGTAAGATGATTCTATTCTAAAACTGGTAAATTTCCTTTTATTTTCCTTTTTATATGGCACCCTGTAACTTCTATGTAAAAAAAAAGAAGGAAAAAAAAGAAGAGGAGGTCATTATGAGAGGCCTCCCTACTCCCCCAATGAAATGAGGAGTGCCTACCATGTCAGAAACCTGGAAGTTTTCAGATTAAAACATGTAAAATTATTCTGCTAATTCCCTTTTTGTTCTAATCGTTTGAGCTAAATTCTGTACACATTGAGTTTGTTCATTTGATAATGAAAATTCCATACAAGAAACCATCATAATTATCATCATCATCATATATATGGCACCCTGTTCTTTGTAAAAAAAAGAAAAAAAAAAGAGGCTTCTTTTAGTAATCTCCCAACTCCCCCGAAAAAACCTGGAAGTTTTCAAAGTAAAACAGGGAGGATAATTAATTAATTTCCTGTTATTTCCCACTTTATTTTACTTTGTGTCAAGCTAAATTCTGTACACATTGAGGTTGTTCATGTGATATAAATTCTATCAAATTTTTTTTTTAAATACCTTCCAATGTGCAGGCTGAAAGCTGAAATAGATCGGTTTTGAGACATCGTTTTTTTTTCCGGCCATCTTTAATGAATTTGTGTAATTATATCGTCTTCTATTCACAAGGCTAATAGGCTAAAAGGTATTTTGCAATAAATTTCGAGCTTTAATTATGTGGATGTATGTAAGAAGTGTTATATATGAATAAGTATTATTATTATTTTTATTAGTGGGATAATATTATGTTTTGTTTCAGATACACCGGTATAGTCATAGATGATTGTTTGAACGAGATATGATTGTGACATACCGTTTTTAAACCCCAGTTTAGTATTCAATGGTTTTAATTATATTGTAAAGATATAATATGATAAATAATAATAATTCAATGCAGATTCAGCAACCAATTGATATTATGATGTCACATGACTGGCCTCGAGGCGTTTATAACCATGGAAACAGAGATGATCTATTCCGGAAGAAGAAGTTCTTAGTGGAGGAAGTTATGACAAACACATTAGGTAAGTAAGGAATATTATCTTTATATGCTGTTCTCATTTGCGATGTTGAAAAATGAAGTTCTAAATAAAGGGTCTTAAAAAGATATAGAATAAGAGTTCAAAATAGTTAGTTCGTTAAATGAATGCCTTAAATCCCAGCCATAAACCTCTCTCTCTACTTTGTGAATTTTGAAGCTTTGTCCTAACCAGCAAGACTTCTTCAAGAATATATGACATTTGTCCAAGCAACATTTCCCCAGATGTCCTTCTAAAAATCAAAGATATTATATTGGAATATTATGGCTTGTATAAACTTGACCACAAACGATCGTCACCAGAAACATACATAAAATATGCAGACTAAGGTAAACGCAAACTTGGAACAATTTGTATCAAGTGGTAAAGTACGATTTTTGTGAGCAAAGTCTGATTTTTTAAGATAATTAGTTTGATTTTTTTTTATATCAAGAGGTTTGGATCTCCGGTCATGAACACTACCATTTCAATGGCTATCATTGGTTTATCTTACAGGTAGTCCACCGGCAGAAGAGTTGCTTCATGATCTCAAACCAGATTATTGGTTCTCTGCTCATCTCCATGTCAAGTTCTCTGCCCTGGTCGAACACAAGGTAGTGTAGTGGCGCCCTCTCTGTTTCTTAAAACAATATAAATACCTGAAATAAATAACTTGCAAGTAAATTGTAGTTATCGACAATAGTGTCCTTGATGTAGCTCGGTGGTTGAATTCACCATTTTTTACTGTGTCCCAATAAAAAAAAAAAACATTTAGATAGCTTTATGTCTAGAGCGGTGAAAGGATGACATGATTGTCGCACAAATGACCACTTACTAGAACTAGTTTGACAGAAAAATGTTCTATATTTTAGGTGTAAATGAGAGTGACAACATGACACATATGCAGTGTCTTAAAATGATGTCATCACATACCAGTTCTTTACTTAACATGCCTTTCTAAATTTTGTTTTCAGGAGGCTGATGGCTCTGTTCGGAAGACAACTAAGTTTCTTGCAACAGACAAGTGTCTGCCAGGCAGGGATTTTCTGCAGGTAATTTAGAGACAAAAGTTTTAGTGCAGTAGCACAAATAGCTTCTTTATTCTGTTGATTTGTGTAAAAGGCCTTCATTTCAGTATGTCCACAATTTTTTTTATGGGGGAATCACATTATACATATATACTAACATTTTCAGGCATGATTTTTCTCCGCGGATACGCGGATTTCCGCGGATTTTGAAATTCAAAAAAAAAAATTAATAAATAAATTTTTTTGCATGTACATAGCAGAGGTGTTTTCATTGTGTATTCTGGAAATATTTTCCGCTTTCACTGTGTGTAGACTTGGAACACGAGATTGATTTGACGAAGTTGCAGTCAAAGAAATCGTGAATTTTCTATACCTAAAATTACAAAATTTTCTGCGGGAGGGGGAACCCCCCTCCCGAACCTACCCTCAGGAAGTTCGGTCGCTACGCTCCCTCACTGGTAGCAATTTTCCTCTTTTTTTTAAATTTCTCTGTCTCATGCCTGTATTTTATCCTTATGACATAGAGAGTTGGTGAGGGAGATTTATTCTCCCATTGGTTACGGAGTTTGATCTGTAAATAGTGAGCATCTTGTCGGTCTGTCATATTGGACTTTTAAAGAATTCTATTTTTAGAATGTATCCCATGGCAACCAAATTTGGTAAAGCTAGTGGTAACCTTAGCTATAAATCACTAAAAAGTTTCAAATTAATTTTCACAGGCCATCAAACTTTGGAAAATGTCCGTCTGTGACCAACTGATCAGACTCCAATGACCCTCTGTTGACTTCTTTACTTTTGAGAAATATATGCATTCTCATATATTATGCTTTCTTTTGTTTATCATACCATGTTCCACCATGCCACTCTTCTTGATGCAGATCCTTGAACTACCAGAGAAGTCTGAGAGGCCGTTTGAGCTGAGCTATGATACCGAATGGCTGGCAGTCCTACAGGCAACAAATCATCTTTTGAGTACTTCCAGGGATATAGTTCATATGCCCAATCCAGGCTACTTTTCAAGGTAAGGACAAAAATGTGAACCTTATATAATTTTGTGCATAATACACCACCAACGTTCATTATGGGTTGTTTTACGATCAGGGTACACTTTCAAAAATTGGCCTTCTGTGCACCATAAAAAGAAATATAGGTACTGTAATCTCAAATCTTCGATGGCAAGCTATAAGGAACTATTAGAGGAACCTACAAAAAATATATAAATTATTGACCATAATTCATTTTTCTAAAAATTGACCATATCTGGCATTTCAGGGCAAATTTACAGTCTCATTTTATTTTTTCAAAATTTGAGCCTGAGCACCTTTACTATAAGCAATCATTAGGCTTGTTTTTTTCAATCAGAAATGACTACTAAAATGAGATTGTTGAAAAACCGAAAACCCCAGAAGCTACATTTAATCTGATTTTTTGTGACAGTTAACCAAAAATTGGGTACCAATTCTGTCAAAAAATGTCCTCTCCGAATTCGGTGTGTTTACGCATAGTTAAACATCACTTGATGAACAATGCTTTTGTCTGTAAGAACACTTGTATATATGCAACAGACTTATAATGTTTACTTCTCCAACATCCACTTATTTTTCAGACAGTTCACATTACAATGTTGTCAAATCACGTTCCGTCAAAAATGTCCTCTCCGAAAAATTAAGCAATTGACTTTACGTGTAATAAAAAATTTAAACCCCTATAGAAAAATAAATTGGTCACCTCATGCCTCAAAATTTAAAATCAATATCATTTTACTTGTTTAAAACGCATATACAAAAATTGAGGGAAAACAAAACAACTTTTTTTTTTGGTCCAGTGAGACAAAATGGTGTACCCTGATCGTAAAACAACCCTTATCATGAGAGGCCTATTTTTTCTCGTTGGTTGACAACTTACTTTTCCCTGTAGGCTTATAGCACACACCACAAGTGAGAATTGTAAAAATTAAAGAGATATTCAACTGAACGATGAATCTGAAGCGCAGGGAAGAATAAGGGTTAATCAGTAGAACTATAGACCTGTGTGATCCCTGAAAACCTGTATTGTTTAAATGAGGTTTGTAATCACTTTGAAAGAGAAACACAGTGATTGATGCATAATGTTCATTGTTGAGTACACAATTGTTGTCAACCAATCTCTCAGGATTAACACGGAGGAGTGACGTCACAATAAGGTGCAACTTGTGTGCATGTATTATGGAACGCACAAATTGAATACAATATTTTTCTTTAACATCGCTGTACAGTGTCAACTTTCTGTTATGTTTTTGCATTTGTTTGTTGACAAATGCTATAAACAGCACATGAGTACAAAGAGCAAATATTTGAATTATTTCCATGACTGCAAAGAGTTTCCACTTGAACATAAGGCTATTTATAGTAATGAAAACATCACAAAAAACGCAAAATTATCAACTCTCAAATTTCCCAAACTAGTGCAAAATCATGACAATATCTGTACGTGAAAATATTGGCTTATACAGTAACTATGATTTCCCAAAACAATTCTAGATTTGCAGATAGAGATGGAAAATGTGCTTAGTAATTAACAAAATCTGGGATACCACAATAAATGAATCTGGCTGATTTTCACTAATGTCCTTAGCCTTATTATGATAAGTATTGTTAAATTTATTTGTGTTTCGTTTTGGTCAGGTGGGACTACAGTGTGGATATGGAGCAGCTTGCAGCAGTGAAAACCGCTTTCGGAGATGACCTGAAAGTCCCTGATTCCTTTGAGCAGACTGTGAAAGTTTACGACCCTGCCAACGCGGACAGGAATTCCAAGCAACCTACACTCATGGTCAACCCACAAACCACAGCCCTTTGCTCCAGGCTTCAAATCACAGACCCTTGTATCATCCTCATGGGTGGGGCTGAGACGGGTGAACTCGCCGGGCCGGTGCTCCCTCGTGAACAAGAAACCCGATCGGATGATGGAAATGATGCTGACGACGACACATCGGAGTCGTCCAGGATTCTGTTTGAGAGTTTTATCGACTCGGAAGCAGGGGCAAGTTTCTTGGACCTGTCTGTGAACGACTCGAGAAGAAGCAATAATTCATCACGGATGTCCGTTGATCCAGAGTCCAGTTTGAACCCTGAGGAGATCTGTCTTAGCGATGAGGGAGAGGGTGGTGAGACAGTGGAGGAGGAGGATAAAACCGATGCGAAGCTAGTGGTTGGAGAGAAAGTCTTAACTCCATCAAGCCTGGACTTTCCTCCCTCTCCCATCAAAAGAACTTCTCTATCTCTCCCCATCATCACAAAAACTCCAAGCATTCCATCCCCTTCTTCTCGTCTTGATAACAGCATCCTGCCAGCTAAAGACGAACTGGTAAACAAACTCCTCTTTGATGAACTTGAGGAAGAAGCCAAGGATCGTCTCTCAAGCGTGGAAGGTGAGGTGTCCACCTTTGATGCAAGCACGCCAAGGCACGGTCAGATGAAGAGACGGAACTTGGAGGTGTACACATCTTCCTCTCGTGACGCCTCCGATGAGGCGAGTATTTCAGACGAGAATGATCGAAGCGGCGTGTTGAGCGATGATGCAAGGCCAGATGTTATAACTGTTAAAGGGGGAAGTGGGTCAAAGAAATTCAAGCGGAGAAATGTGGCCATATACACGTCCAATGAGGATGACTGAGGGTGAATGATAGCCAACTTTGCCAAATTGCAATTTACTATTTTAATACAATTGTAGCACAAATCCATCAAACCATTGTTTTCATGGATTGATAATAATCTGCACAATGGATTTGAATTCTTTATTGAGAAATTTGATACTGGTGCTTTTAGATTTCCTCATTCTATTTGTACATTTTAAGGTGTAAATATCAGTTGTATATAGATTTTTAAATATTTGTATAATGTGTATGAGGAAAAGTTTTTCTTTTTTACTGTGATTTCTACAATTTATATTCTTGCAGGGGGAAAGCAGTTTTAAAATTTTGAAGGAACCGAAGTTTAACCGGAAGGTGGCGCTAAAAGTTAACTAACACAGAATTGGATACATGCGAGCTTGTTTACCCGGCAACAAATACATCTACCCATTTTGATCCCATTGAAGTTGGGTGTTTGAATTCTAGAATCATATCATTCCATTGGAGAGCCAAATGAAAATTGAGGTGAATCAACCTCTCTTTTGATCAGTTTGAAGCAAGACCTGACAGTACACTAGCATTGCCCGTAATAATGCAAAGGAAAGTTCATTGAGACCCAGACCATCACAATTCTTTGGAGAATTATTTCAAATTACCCCTCATCACCCCTTGCGGATATTGAACTGAACATGCAAGTTCCATAGCGTCCAGCCCAAACTCTCAGACTTATTACCTAATGGGGGAAGACAATACTGACATTTCCTTATGAAAGCACATTTTTAATGTTTCATTTTAACTTGTCTTGAATGCTTTTAAGATAAAGGGAGGTAGTCCTCCCATCAATTACATCATTTCATCTTTTTATCATGTTCATGTACTAAAATTTAAGGTAGTATTTATGAATTAAAATAAATTGCATTGTATTTTCAGTTTGATGACAAAAGAAGAACAAGGTTTAAATGGTGTATTTGCTCTTGCAAAACTTAAATGAAGAAAAAAAATGACTGAACAGAAGAATGCTACATATTTAGGTTGTGAAAATATTAAATGAATTGTTTGCTTGAATTGAAATAAAATTGTTACAACTATTTTTTTTACACAATTTCGACATTTAGAAAGAGAAATTTCAGAAAGCTATGTGCTATGACCAGTTTAATGCTAAAAATATGATGTAGTGTCAACAAAAAGGTATTTTTTATATTGATGCTCTTCATTTATATAAAATAGTTCATTTGAATATTGAGATAAAATGGCACCAAGTCAATGTTTTTATATTTAAGAACTATGCAATTCACTGATATTTAAAAGTTAAGTGCACATAAAATAGAAAATTTGCTGCAGAAATACACAATTTTAAAAAATTCTTATTTTAAAAGGCTCCTACCGCTTGATCATATTTACCTTGGGTTTATTGCCCATTTGTATCCTTGCATTTTGTGATACACTTACTGATTATATTTTGAAATATCCAATTACTTCCAGCTTGATTATGCTGTTATATTTAGCTGTCCATTAAAAAATGAACTTTGAAATTCTGAGATGTCCAATGAATTTGTATTACACTGAAGTTAGCTTTAAAATATCACAATTAAGATCTGAACTTCATCTGTTATTGCTTTCATTTATTTTTATTATTACGTTTTTTGTCATTACAATCTACTGTATAGATATGCCATGATACATTTCGCGATATATAATTTTTCGCAGTTTGAACTTCAAGGCCACTTGTTAGAAATAGCGATCAGAATTTCTTAAATCTATTCACAGCAATGATTTGTACTGAATTTTTTTATTTCATATCATGAGATTTTGAAACAACATGAAAAAAAAAGAACACTTGTTGACAGACATTTGTCGGAAACTAGAAGTAAGTCATTCTCACATCGCATGTGAAGCATAAGAAATGAAATCCGAAAGAGTAGAGGGTGATGAAATGTGTAGAAATCGAAAGTAACAAGTATGGCAGGTATGACTTGAAACATTAAATAGTCTTTCTTTTGCTCTCTTTAACTATGTTTATGCTTTTCTTCATGTTTTGTTGTGAATTCCAGAAGACATATGTCTGAATTATCTCTTTTGAAGAACCAATTATTATGATGTGTGGAGACCAACATTTTTGTTCAATTGCTTTGAGTGCCTGCATTTTCTCGTGATGAGGTCATGGGTTCTATCCATTGCCAAGTAACTCCACAGACTTTAAAAAAAATGGAACATGTAGCTTCCTTCGAGCATCGCTTTTGGGGTAAAAATAATATATTTTCTGCAGGGTTTGCCAATAGAATAGTAAATAACTTGATGTTATTACTATTTAGTGTGATTTCTCAACACAGATTTGTAAACACTGTCTTCCTCTTTCTGTTTGATGTTTATATTTGGTGATCCGCTGTTTGTTTTCTATCAGCTATCACTCTGTTGGGATTTCAACTAGCCAGTGTGCAAAAATGACCAGGGAGAAATGTGTCTGTTGTGCAATGTTTTAAGTCAACAATTTCTGTTTAAAAAAAAAGTATTAAAAAAAAGGAACGAAGGAAAATTTGCTGACAGTGGCAGATCCAAGTGCTGAAGAATATTTCAGATTTACCCTCTTTTCGCAAATTCTGGATCCTTTTCAATACTTTGTTATTGTGATGTAACAGATACCTGTCAACTAGTAAAATATCAAGAAAAGTGATCTTTCCCAGAAAGACAGCGATATGGGGAATTCTCGAAATACAATGTAAAGCTCTAGTTACTTTACATTCAGGCTATGAATGTAGAAGATATTTTGTAATATTTCTCGGTAAAATTTGTTTGTTATCATCGGGATTTTTAGAAATTTTAGAATGTTTGTGACACTATTTTGAAATGGATTCTAATAGATTTATTTGTTATTTTTCATTTAAATTTCAGTCACTACCCCTGTGGATCTAGAATACATGCTGCATTTCTTTACTAAATTTTCTTTACATTTCTTTACTAAATCTTTACAAAAGAAACAAAAAATAGGGAAAAAATGGAGACAACCATCAGTGTAGGTTTGAAGAAAATTCATCAAAGGAACAAAACTGTGTTTAATATGTTGTGTATGTTGTATAATGTAAATTACATAATTTTTTTTTTTTTTTATTTCTTTTAAAGAACATATGAATGATTTCACCTGTGACTTTGATTATCTATCATCTAGTCCCTGTACACATGCCTCTATGACAAAGATCTATTCTTTTATCAAGAATCATGTAAAAGACAGATTTATGAAATTTATAGTAACACAAGTGATGTCACAAAATAAAACTTGTTTTGTAGCTTTGATGGACTTTCTTTAAATTTTCACTAGTGTTTTGTGTTTTGTGTTTTTTTTCTTTTCATTTTTCTGCTGTTTTAAAACAAATCAAATTTCGGGATGGACTTGAGTTTAAAGTCTTTCTAAAAGTCAACTAATGAAATGATTGTTCTGGGATACTCTCATTAAATGTAAATAATAAAACAAAATGTAATATTAAACTGAAATTGTGTTGACTTGTGTTTGATATCCTTGATACAGTCCAATCCCATTATAATGAGGTGACTGGGACTAAGCAAAATGCCTTTGTACCACGAAATTGTGTTATACTGAGCACATGGGCACATAAACATGTGCACATATTTTAAATTAGGACCAGGAGATTTGCCCTTAATAATTATAATGAAATCTTTTATCTGTGCTTGTTATAACAGGAGTAGACTGTAAACATTCCACATAGTTGAAATCACATCAGTCAAATGTCTATTCATGTCATCTCTTCACATTTCATTGTTTTTAACCCTTCTCAAGAAAGGCATTAACATCCTTCTGACTCTCAATTAACAATGGAATAATAATTTTGAAATTCCAATTTGTGCTAGAGCAGGTGAAGGTGATTTGAGATAAACCGGCATGGTAGTTTTTAAATCATTGAGATGAGCATGATTACATTTATTTGTATTTTATTTCACAATTTCATAAAAGAAAATCAAAGCATTCAGTGATGTTTGGTATTTGACAGCAGGCAAAAAAGGTGGACAATCCCAAAAATCTCATAAACACAACATACTCTTGTCACTTGGTTTATGTGATGATTATAATAGTGTTTGAATATTGCAGATTGTTATGCCGGGCAAGCTTATGTAACATCTTCTTCAGAAATCAGATATAAATTAAGTACCTAACATAATATTGACAACAGGAAGGGTCATTTGAGAAAAGTTGCCCCAGAGCTAACTACGAAATGGCTTATTGGGGACGGGCCCTGGCTTCTGAAATTGCACAGCGAATAGAAGAGGCGGATATGAAAGATCATCACAGTTCGTGAGGTCACTCTGCTTTGACAAGGTAACTGACTTGCGTAAATATTTGGGACATCCCAAGTAATTGGACTCCTTACTAACACTACAATTAACCTAATGAAAAACCACTTTGGGTAATGATGGTTGCACGGAATACACGTCAGTTGACCCCTCCACCGATTCAGCGCGATTGACCCCTCAAAGGAGACCTTTCCTCCGCCTCGCTCATCCATTCTTCGGTACTTGGACGTACTTTTATATCACCTTGGTCAGTTTCACTCGTTTCACCTATATCGTAATACTTGAGATGTCGCCGCCCATAATTCCTTTCCCTCTTCTCTTCGTCTTCTTATCTATTTGTTTTAAACCCCTCTCTCACACCCTCTCTCTCTCTTTCTCTCACTTTATCTTATCTTTTCCAATCTTCTTTTTTTCTCTCTCTCATTCTATAATATATATTTCTTCGTTTCCTTATTTTGCTCTTGTTTCGTCTATGATTCCTTTCCATTTTCATTTCCATTTTTATCTCTGACCATCTTCTTCCTTTTTGTTTAAATCACATGCTCTTTCCTTTTAATGTTGCTGCACTTTCTATTTTTTAAAGTCAGTTGATAAAGTTGATAAACTCTCTCCCTCCCCTCAACCTTCTCTCTCTCCCTCTCTCTCTCTCTCTCTCTCTCTCTCTCTCTTTCTCTCTTTTTCTCTCTCTCTCCCCATTTATCTCTTTCTCTCTCTCTCTGATCATTATACTATTCACTCTTGTCTTTGCTTATTTTCAATCTCTTTATGTCTCCCGTCTCTCTTTCACTCATGATTATCTCAAGTTTATTCCTCCTGTCTTTGTTTTCAATCTCCTTATGTCTCTTCTCTCTCTCACACTCATGATCATCTTACCTTTATTTATGTCTTCGTTTTAAATTGCTTTATCTCTCTCCTCTCTCTCTCTCTCTCTCTCTCTCTCTCTCTCTCCCCTCTCTCTCTCTCTCTCTCTCTCTTACCCTAACCTTTCTATAACAATTATTATTTATGGCTCTTTTCCTGACTTACCATTTCATTTATGTCACTCTGAGCAGGATATTAGTTGTATCCGTTTCATCCTGCTCTATATAGTCTATATATGCACCTATATTTTGCATGTTTCATTAATACCATACATGTATCTTTATGATCATGTAGATAAATTCATCCTTCATTTCCCTAGGCCCAAGGAGCTTCCGTGACACGCCCTTATTTTACCCGCAATGTCATACAAATGTATTTAATTTTGCACTCATTAATCCCATTATAGTTTTTGTTTGTTTGTTTGTTTGTTTTTTGTTTTTTGTTTTTGTTTTTGTTTTTGTTTGTTTTGTTTTGTTTTTGTTTTTGTTTTGTTTTTTTGTTTGTTTTTTTGTGGGGGGGGGGGGTTGAAACTCTGACCATGCATTTCCATAAAATTGTCAAGATGGTACACCAACCCGCATTAGACCAACACATTTTTAATGGAATATACAATGAATTACGATGCAAATAATTTGAAATGTGGTGAATCCTCCGCGATGGAAGTACCTCATTGCTATAATTGTGAATAGCAATGTCAAAATTTGATAGTAATCATGCCATTGCTCCTGTTGGAGAAAAGCCTCGGTCGGTTATAAATCGTAGTAGCCAATTTTGCACTTTCTCTTACTGGAATTATATAGATATAATGCTAG
>CALNVZ010002974.1:551697-576697 GCA_940671915.1 Paracentrotus lividus
AATGGAATTAAATCCAATAGAAAAATATCATATTCTCTTTCTAGGTATAAACAAACCAATTTAAGAAAAGAATGCAAAATGCCGCAAAAAAATAGTAGCGCTGTAATATCTATGACTTTTTCCATTTGAGTGTCTGTCTCCTCCTTTTCCACTCAGTTCCCTTTCTGACAGTTGGTCGGTTGAGTTCGGTGAATAATACAAACCGTCCTCCCTCGCCAGATCTAATCATAAGCCGGCAGTCGCACAAACGGGCACATGCATTCTTTCTTCGATATTCAGTAAGCGTTTTTAAGCTAGCCATATATATTTCCATAATGTTTGTTCAACCGTCCGTAAGCGATACAACATATAGTAGAATGTGGTAGTTTCGTCTGGGATATCAACTGTTATCATTAACCCGAAACACACGACTGTATAAACGAATGCAAAGACAAACTCTGGAGGATCGCTATTTTAATGGATTTTATGGAGATAAATTACGAGAGCTTCCCTTCGGTTGGATGTTTTAACTCCTAAGAATTGAGGAGTTGAGAGTTGGGGAACGTTACATGCGCAAAGAGTCAAATTTCGCTATTGTGAAGACTCCGACAACGAGCAAATTACAGAAGAAGAAGTATCCCGCAGGTTAATAAAGAGAAGCATGGACGGAGCTGTGGCATATTAAAACGCAATCATGCCCTTCGCTCCGCCGAGCCAATCTGCATGGTTTCAACCTCCCTCCGAGTATCAGCCCGCGTAAACACTCAACAAGGATTCTTGAATATACACTTTGATTTCTTTCAGGTACAGCCATTAGAAATTGAAAAGAAGCCCGCCACGTTCTCAATTCTATAAACTATACGACCGAATTTGAAGTCGCAGTACGGAGGTATAGCAGACGATCTAAACAGCGCTATTTTCATATCTTCGTTCAGATTTGAGCGGGAAGATTCGAGGAAAAAGACACGAGGAGGGTACATGCATAGGGACCACCTTGTGCCGTCAACAACCAGGGACAATAGAAACGTGTCTAAATTACCCAATTTCATCAACCAAGTTTCTCTCTTTTAAAATCTTCTCTTCTCCTCTCCCTCCCTCCCTCTCATCTTTCTTCTTCTCCTTTCTCGCAACTTTTCTGAGGAATTGATTGTTACTTACTACCAATGTAGATTTACCTAGAGAGTAAACAAGTGCATCTTCTTTGGAGGAGGAAAGATTTGCTAAGAGGAGAGGAGAAGAGATCATCTTGGTTGTTGTAATCTTCACGTCGTGGGCTCGCATCTTCTTTGCGACTGTTAAATTCTGTTGTCATCTAAAAACTACAGCGCATTAGCGGAGTGACCACTTCAAATTTACCCGGCAAATTTAAAATGCACTGCTCGGTAAATATTGAATTCATAGAACTTCGTTACAGAAAGCGTAATGTCGTCTACAATGACATAACCCGAGTGTCTGAGAGCTTTACTAATAAATCAGAGCAACAGTAAAGGTCGGCAAATAATTTGTAAAGACGTGGCTTTTATCATTTCTCTCTCTCTCTCTTGGTGCGTGTGTGTGTGTTATTGAGCCACGATCGAGCGTTATCGCACACAACGTATGTGTATGATATACATCTAAGGATTCTGACTATTTGCGAGGATTTAATCTCTACAACCAATGTTGTTCACTGGTTATCTTAATTGCGACAAATCTTGGGATCTCGGCCATCCCAGTTACACCTTTGGTTGAGAGAAGAGAAGAGAGGGGCGGTCAGCGCTGAAGCATCATGCCGACTAGGAAGGGGCTGCTTGCTCCTCAAAACACCTTTCTAGAATACAATCGCAACCGATTCGACCGGAACACGTAAGTCTTGAACAAATTTTTGATATTTTTGATCTCCCTCAACATGTATATCCGATAACTGTGTGATTTCATGTTAATTCAAATACCATAGGTATTATCATGTTCACTATATGTTCAGATGTGATCATATATCACAATTGTAGAGCAGGACGCATGAATCTCGTTGGTGGGGCCCATAATGAATAGATCATTACCCCCCCCCCCCAACTAAAGAAATTAATGCTTGTCTATGCTGATGTCCTATATTTTTGGGAAATATGGATCGTCCGTCGAAAGCTTGAGTGGTCGCCCTCACAATTGCAATCTTCATGCATACAATCTTATAGTTTATGTAACTTGTAAAGATGCACGGAGACTGGGTTAAGATATCTGACGTTGTAACTCTTCACACAATGGCTGAAATATGCGTAGGTAATGGGTGCATGAACAGACAATACACATGCAGACGTGTCAGATGAAGTTCATACATAAAATCAAAGCACAAGAATATTCAAAGTATTTCTGCAGCTGCGAAGGGCAATTATTAGTAACCAAATATATTCAAACGTAATGCAGTAATTTTTTAAAAAGCGCCTATAGTTACATATGAATACGATCATCTGTTACAAAGAATTTTATTTCAAAAGTCAGAATGCGAATTATATAATACAGAGTCTTTTTGAAGCGTATACTTACGAATGAATCATTTCACCTGTCACAAAGACTGTTATTTCAAAAGTCAGAATGAGAACGAGTAATTCTTACATTCATTAGCTACAGCGTTTAACAAACATTTTGGCTTGTTGAACCATTACGTATATTATTATGTTATTTGCATTTTAACTATTGAATTAAAATTGTAATATGGTTGTGAATGGAATCATTCGTATGTAGGTACGTCACACAGAATTTGCATTAAATTTGGTTAAATTATGAAAATTATATGTTGGCGTAAGCCATGGTGTCGAATTTTTCATAACACAAATCGAGTATTACTGGAAGTTATAAAATATTTATACATGTATTAAATATTTTCGAGGGTGTATGGGAAAATTAAAAACCCCGCTGTACCTCTATTTGATTGTTAATTTCTCAGAATTCAAGCGAATTCGTGATTAGCAATAATATGTTTCATAACAGCAATAATTTGCATGGTCCTATTTTCCTATGCTGATGTGTCTTAGAATTTAAGCGAATTCGCGATTAGCATAAATCCTATTAATATGTTTCATAACAGCAATAATTTACATGGTCCTATTTTCCTATATGCTGTTGTGTCTTGATATTAGATTGCACATACAAAGTATTTATATTAGGAAACACATTACGTTCTTTCTTTTTTGTTGTTGTTGTTCCGATTTGTTGTTCATTTATTCTAATACTATTTCAATCGAAATGTAACATTAATCGTGTGGCATGAAAGTGTTTGAACAATTTTCATTTTTTAACACGGCGAGTAGTAATTTCAAAAGTGTTGTAGCGCTTGCAATATATAAAAATCGCATTCAAAGCAAATTCATCTAGCTACTAGAATCACTTTCATAATACTGTTTCAAGCTGGTATTTCATTAAAAGGCAATGCGTCGCCTTGAAGACCGGATATAGGGAAAAGTTATAAAAGGAATATATTGCTCGAATACGAAAACAACAAATGCGAGATGGCAATTTCATCATATGTTTTAGCTATACGAATTATACAAGGTCAGACGCCATTAAATAAAAACATCCTTCAGGGTTTTTCTTTGTAGCCATGGTAACGTGACTAGTTCTTTAAAGGAACTGAGCTTATTTATATCAAACCACTGCGTAGATATATTACTGTATGGCTTCACACAATGTCTTTTTGTATTTTTATTACTTTTGCACAAATTTGAATTCAGGAATAAAATATAAAAATAATTTATAAAAAATTAGATTATGAAAAATAATAAACAACACAACAACAACAACAATCAAACTACAAAGCAATTACTACTTTTCATTGAGTATACCGTAATACTTGAATTATGAAATATAAAATATTTTGCAAAAAAAAAATAAAAAAAATATCTGATCTAGACCTATAACTATATAAAGTAATTGAAACTACTCTAAAGGAATGTAAATATATTCATTCAATACTCATTATAACTCTTGAGCTCAGTACTTAAAATATTATCCTAACTAATCATAGACAACCACATAATGCTGTCTTAACACTTAACCCCGTAGTAGCTTTGATTGAGGAGGGTTCGTTTTAGGAGTCAATTAGAATCTACATCAAAATCCTCCATCTCACCCATTAGTATAATGACATACACGTACAGTCGTATCTATAGTATACGTCGTGCTCTTCGTCCAATAATTACCACCGAACATTAATTACGTGGTGACGTATATAGTCATACTCAAATACAAAGATATATGAAATAAAAGTGCAATCAGCCATTTTGAGGAGGAAAAAGATTTAAAAAAACATGCACGTAGATATCAATAGAAACATTCTTTTTCTGAAAGAATATACAGTTGTATATAAACAATTGAGAATTAATAATAATAGTTCATTAAATAACATATAGAAGAATATGTATATCGAACATAAATGAATTTAATTTTGTTTTTCTGCCTGATTCCTCAGAAAAGAAACGGTCATATTCTGAAAGAGTTATATGATTGTTTATTTGTTTTTTTTTCGCAAAGAAAACGAACACCTCAGTCATCCAACTTACATAAGCAATGATACAGAAACTCACCACCATTGTCAAGCCGCTGACATTTTGATCAAGGAAAGCTGTCAGACAGAAACGACTTCTAGGATAAATTTTTAAAACTCATATGAATTAGATATGAGAGAGACGCTACGAAAATAGCTTTTTATTTGACTAAATAAATTTTGATCATTACTATATTGCTCTTGCGACACCCAGTGCAAGTGAAATGAAATGTCATTGTGTCGTTACGAGCATAAATTGTTTTATGCATTATATATGTTGCTATACTTTGTATTGCCCTTTGAAAGAAATGGCATTCATCTAGCGACGAATCCATGATTTGAAAATAGAAGGGGCGCAACCAGAGTGTTTGGAAAAATAGGGTGGGACGCAGCTGAAATTTTTGTATATCAAAATTGACATTGAATGTGTGGTTTCCAAATAAACTGGCAGGGGTGAACGCCTGTTACACACTTTGTATCTACTATTGCAAATTTACAATGTTTGTATCTAAATATTAAAAAAATATATTAAAAAGGGAAAAATGGGGGGGGGGGGGCACCTCTCTGGATCTGCCACTGCTCTCTCGCGGTGAAGATGAAGAGAAACCTGCTGTACTAAAATGCAAAACTGCTAATATTGAAGAGAAATTGAAGAACAGTGAGAAATATCCATTTTTACTCAGCACCTCCCACCCTGATTTAATTCTCCATATGAGAGCATTTAGATAATTCATGAGATTAAAAAAAAAAAAATTAAACTTAAAGGCGCGGTCCCACTGGCTTTTTAGGATGATTTGCGTATGAATTGCGGATTGTTTGTTTTGATTTTGTTTTTTGTTAATATGTTGCGGATGAACGAAGTTTGTATACGCAACTCATGCGCAATTAATCCTCCCGCCAGTGGGACCGGGCCTTTAAGGGAAAAGGACAGTATAATCAGGTAAAAAGTTATTGCATATCTTTATATATCAATAATAAAAATTATGTGAAGAAAAAAATGTATTTCATCGTCATACAATAACTTGAAGAAAATTTGATTTCAAGGTCAAAATCATCTCTCAATTTACTATACTGTCCATCATTATGTAAACTAAGTTTTATTTATCATCAAAATGTTGAATAGACCCTTTAAGAAAGACTACATAGAACGTCTGGGTTAATTGCTGGTCTAGTGCATCTCTCAGTTCACAAGGATTGTAATTTAATTAAAAGCCCCCCTTTTGTTGTGTGGTGTCATCTTCTATGCTACCTCTTAACATGGTTGACACGTCGTATCAATCATGAATATCACCCTATGACAGGCTAAGCGTTATAGCTCTTTATTATTCACTGATGCTCTTTTATTATTCATCACTTCTTCTTCGTCTTCTTCTTCTTCACTCGTCTTTCTTTCTCTCTCTTTCTCTATCTCTCTCTTTCTTTCTCTCTCATGAATACAACCTATGTCAGGCTAAGCGTTATAGGTCTTTATTATTCACTCATGCTCTTTTATTATCATCCCTTCTTCTTCGTCTTCTTTACTCTCCTTTATCTCTCTCTCTCTCTCTTTCTATTCCGCGGGTGATGTAGATCCATTTGATTATTCATCAGAGGCAGACATCCCTAATTCTTCACTTTGTTTCAGCATCGTTTTTAATCTGTATCATTCTCCATGTTTCCTATTTTTCCCCTCCTTCTAAATCTTATAAATTCAACAATATTAATGTTTATATTTTGTAAATTACATCTGACTTGGTATTTTTCTCTGAATACATGCTTAATCGTGTACTTCTTGCCTGGTTTTCCTTCTATTTTAGTCATTTTTATCTCCTAATATAGATTCTAAACACCTGATCCCATCACTAATGTTATACAAAATCTGTTATAAAAAATAGTGACGGATATTCACTTTAAAAGTATAATTCAGTGGTTCAGCTTTTTTGGTTCTGATTTTTATTTTCTTTTTAGTTTTCCTCTGTTCAAAAGTTTAGGAGCTCTTTCAATATCAGCTCATTTTATGTGGGGTCACTCACAACCGTGATAATAATAATAATAATAATAATAGTTTCGATTTATATAGCGCCTAATATGAAACATTTTCATCTCTAAGCGCTTTACAATTATTATTACCCCGGTCATCGGATGCTTGTAAGTCTTTCTGACACCTGTCCAATCCCAAGGGATCATTCAGAATCATGGCAGCCATTACGGCGCACTCGTTCCATTCCTATCGGGTACCCATTTTGCACCTGGGTGGGGAGGAGCATTGTAGACAAAACGCCCATGCCCTAGGACGTAAGTGTCATGCCGGGGATCGAACCCACGGTCCTTGCTTTCTCAGTCAAGTGATAAGACCACTAGACTATGACACTTCTACATAAACATTTAACACTTTCGGATTAAATATATTGACATTTACATGTTTTTCATTTGATATCTAATCTAATGAAAAATCTGTTGTTGTTATGTTGATCTTATCCTGCAATCTCCGCCTGTACGGTACGTTGTATATTCTAAATTATTAAAGGATGAATTATTGCAGAACTATGAAAATTAACATTGACTAATGTTCAGGTAAATCCGTTTAGTGGTTTGTTTTTATACTTTGCTGTTGAGGTATGAACTTATAAATTATTAATTCATAAATCATAAATCATAAAAGTACTATAAATCTAATTAGATTTTTTTTAAACTCTGTCTTACGATTGTCAGCAAGCAGTTGGCAAATAAATGAAAGTGATTTGCTTCTATTTGATTCAAAATGTAAAAGTCAGTATCTCGTTTACTTATTAGCATAAAGTTGTTATTCACAGGACGACAGAATTGAATACTATATTATTATCATAAATGCAGCTGTTGAATTCATTACAACAATTATAAACGATAGGAGGTGTTAATTACCTCTAGTTTTAAAGTGGTGAAATAAAATAATGACGCCGACTGATACAATTTCTATAAATATTCTATACTTAGCACACGTACAGTCCATGAGTATGCAATACTCAGCAGACTGCAGGCTCATTATTTAAGTGCTAAATAATTAGGAATAAAGTGGTCGCCCAGCCCTTCTTGTTCGTTCACTAGTATACAAAAATCATGTCTCCGTCATCAGGGGAAGATAAGTAGAATAGCAACTGTGAAATCATTTGCCTTCCACCCTTTTTAGTCTTTTCTATTTCGCGCCGTTACACTCACTTTTTCTGGAGATAAACGATGTAGCAGGAGTTCACATTCTTATCACTTCGTGTTGTCTGTATACAAGTCTATTAATGCTGAGAATAGCATTATACTTTTGACGTCATCTTTAAAGTTAACGTTTGGTCGAAATGTGTGGGGAAAAAAGAAGGGGGGGGATAAAACCCCGTACATTTCCAAATGACAAACGTGTAGATATAGAGAAAGAGAGAGAGAGAGAGAGAGAGAGAGAGAGAGAGAGAATTGCATGCTGTAATAATAATACTTATAGTAATTTTCTGAAGTCTCAATCAGATTATTGCTATAGAATATTCAGTGTTAATTATCTATATAGTTATAAAAATATGTATATACAAATATAATATAAGTCTATGTTTTTATATACATACTCGTACACATGCGGTTATGAAGCGTGAACGACCTGAACATGCAAACACAGATAATTTCTTGAATATACAACTCCAGGCCATGTTTTACTTTCTATTTGTGACGCTTCCATGCCTACTGAAAATCAGAATTTATTTGTTTTGCCGGTAAATGTTAAGGAAAATTGATTTAGGGAAGGGACCGAGTCTTTTGCCGGGTTAAATTTAATTTACGGTTGATGGCAGTCAGTGTACTTTATGTTCGAAGCAGTACAAAATGTTAAAGCACATTATCGTCTCTTACAAGGAATTCAATGATATAAGCAGAATCAAATTGCCATTAATTCCTTTATTTTCGACCTTTTCACGAGCAGCCAACATTATCAACAGCTCACTAAAGTTAAGTAGTATATTTTAGGTGCAAAGTGTCCGGAAACTAGCATAAGATGCTGCTGTCTTCGTTAGAAAAAAAAATAAAACGAAAAAAAATAAATTATATTCTAAAAGCGATGGACTGCATCATATCTACTTTGATGAGATTCTTTGCATTTTCGTCTGAAAACAAAGACTATCCGCCCCGTGTACCATTCTTGAGAAACATTCTGAAATCAAATGAAATTGCAATCTGATGACCTTTTCATTCTTGTACTGAATTGATTTTTGCCAGATCCAAGCGAGCATGTAAACGCCAGAGAAATTGCGGAGAAATTAGATTGTCCCGAATTGGTTATACCGTGGTTATACAAGCAGCTCACATTATAACTCACTGATTCGGTTATTTGGGTTGTGATACGTCATTGCGAGACGGCAGCGTCTCAATAGTGACCAGATTCATCGTTTATCTCATTATTTTGTAATGATAGCAGGACGGTCAACGTGTGATTGGTATTCATCTATTGCTTGATATTTCTTGCATTCTGATGTAAAAGAGAGTTCATTTGCTCCGTAGCTGTTTTATCTTTATCATCATACAACATGATTTATGGCATACTCGTAAGCAGATGAAATCATGCTAAAGAGCCTTTGCCTATACCTTTAATTTCATGTAATAGCGTCGGTTAGGTTGTGAAACAACGGATAATCTTAGACGGACTAAAAATTTTCGGAATTCGCTATAGTTTATTGTTTTAGCGTTAATATACATGTACATATTTTGAATAACAACGCTGAAACAAAATTACGATAATAATAATAATAATAAGACAATAAATAACCTTATGGAGTAACCCGTCCTTTAAACTCTAATTCGCTTCTACTTCTACCGTTCAGTGACTAAGACATGCATCTGAACATGGAGCAGACGACATTTTCAACAGCTTGAAAGTTTTTAGATTTATGAGATCACTTGGCCGAATACGCATAGCACATCACAAAAGGACAGTGAGATCTGTCTTGAAACGGACATGATTCGAAGAAACAGCACTTTGCTTTAAACAACATGACGGTTCGATCAAGAATGAGTCCTTCTCTTTTTCCCCTTCATGTTCCTATTTGATTGTCCTTCAAATGCAAAGGTATAACCAATGCCAGTAGACAACAGTTACATATACGGTATAGTCATCTATGGACGGTGTTCTCGAAAGGTGACTAAAATTAGTAGGCCTACTAGTACTAAATACGTATTTAGTAGGCCTTGCTATTGTCTCGAACAATAGGGTGACGTATTTAGTAGACCTACTAACTTTAGTCACCCTTCGAGAATACCTGCCATTGTCTTTATTCTCGTATTCCAATTACATTTCCAGCTATATAACATTGCTTGCTAGCCTTAGAGGAGAAGAATATACCTGTCTAGAAACACAAAATTTGTTATGAATAGAATAAATATGCAAAGAAGAGTGTAAGAATATACGCATTGTCATTCTGTTGGAATTGTGTCACGTTCCATTGAACATTTATTTTTGCAAGTACTTTGTTGAATGAAGTAATACCGTACATCTGAACGTCTTGTAATAAATCAAAATTGGCATCATAAATTACAAACCTTCAAGTGATATGAGTACAGTTTATGAGTAGGGCAAAGAACGAATCACTGTTATACAAATAAAACAGTTATGAAACGAATAGCTTGCATTAAGTGCATCTTTTACCCGAACATAACGTGGCTTCTAATAAAAATACGCTACATTTCTTTTTATGCACATTCATTTTTGTTATTATTGTATTTAACTGTAATCCATTTATGAGGTAGATGTTATTTTTTTGTTATATAAAAAGCCTATTAGTTAGGGTAGATACTAAATTTGAGAAGCAAAATGAAGTCCTTACATTTATTCGATTTATTTCAACGATACTTCGCAATAGGTACAGGGTCAAATATCATCTGTCGTGATTACAATAGGCACTGGACAAAGACTTCCATTAATTTTGAAAAAAATAAAAATATGTATACAACGCCAAAGCATATGGGAATTGATAATAAAAAGAAATAGATAGGGTCTCTTTGTATTAACTGGGGTCTTCTTCAAAGTGTCATGTTGTCCTATATATCCTAATTAAATTACCATTAAGATATACACAGTGAATCAGGAAAGAAGCTATATTTGCTTATAAAAACGAAAATTCGTCGCAACAGACTTCAAACCCACCACTAACTTGCCATTGTCACCGTTTCTTTGGTCTTTTGTAAATGTGACGAGGGTATAATTGGTGGAAAGGTGTGATTGACGGACCATAATTACCGACAGAGGTGTGACATGGGTCGATATCAATTCGTGCCCCTTATACCGCGGTCACACTTGACTAACACCCAACCAAACAAAATGATTACATTACTGCAAGTGGTATAGAAGATAAGCTGAAAAACGACGGAACATTTTTTTTTTTCATAAATCTTTTGCCGACTTGGTTTGCTTTCTTTGGTAGATATGAAGTAATGCTAAGTTAAGTTTTTGAGTAAATAGTTTTCTTTCACAGGTGGAAACCTTTTTGATTTTTTTTATTCGTCCTTACTGCCAATGACTGATATATGCCTACTAAAAACATAAACAATTTTTGTTTCCTTCGTCAAAAATTGTAAGAGGGCTAAATATTTCTCCAACTTGTAAAATAAACAGAAAAATCTAGAAACAGCGCAGTCCCATTAATTCAAAACGAGGCTCGAAAATATGAAGTGTCTTAGAGTTCAGTGGTATCCTTTTTTGTGTGTTCGCGCCTATTTTTGAAATGAAGAGTTTAATTCCAAAAGGCGCTAAATCCACTCTTGTCACTTCTGAGAAAAAGGAATTTGTTTCCATAATTTTTTACAGGTGTCTAAGGGGAAATGATATTTCAATGTACATTTTGTAATAATTGCTCTCTGAATTTAGGTTTCAGCTTTTGTTAATAGACAGTACCAGTCTGAACAATGGTCGGGTATCACTAACTAAATTTTCATCAAAAGTCGATTTAGCACCTTTTGGAATCAAACTCTTCAAATGTCGAACATGATGTTTTCCAGTTTCGTCTTTATACGTGTGTCCGCTGCAAAATTTGCAATGACATGCGATGCCTGGTAAATAATCACATCTACGTGGGTGCGATGATGATTGGATATGGTGAGCACGTTCCAAACTGAGTCTTATTTCAGTCTTCAAAAACGTGAAAAGAATTTATCAAGGTAATATATAATATGCATAGCAAAGCATCGACCCGCCTTTGAATGAAGTATCACTCGTTTCGCTACTTTCTTTTACCGAAAATAAAGTTGCTTTTTCAAGTAGTTTTGTCAAAAATGTCTTTCTAACAAATATTCATTAAGAAAGCTACCAAAAAATCACTTTAAAATAATTCATTGCTGAATATCCGTAAAAAATTATTTTTTAGTTTTAGCATTTTAATATCTTTTACATGCAATGACGCAAATCGAAATAGAATATTTTGTCTTTCTTTGACATTATATTTTGGGGAATTTTGTTTTAACCCCACTTGTGTATTTGATCACTAATTTATTCATTAAACAAAAATAAGTTCAAAATACTGAAACCATGAATAATACAACACAAAAGTGTACATGTTGTACCAAAGTAAAGGTAAATGAACAATCTATAGTCACAGAATGCAACGTACATGTAAATGCATGATCAGCCACAATATATTTTTTTCACAAGAAAAGAAAAGAAAGGTAGCTCACAAACAAAAATCTACGGCAATTTTTTTCATAAGATACTGTCGGTATATATGTATTTTAAAGTCTACAAGTTGTACCAAAGTAAAGGTAACCATAATAATAAGCATAGTCGCAGAATGCAACATAAATGCATGATCAGGCACAATAATTTCTATGCATAAGAAAAGAAAAGAAACGTAGCTCACAAACAAAAATCTACGGCTATTTTTCGCGAGATGCGGTCGGCATAAATGCATTTTAAATTTTCACCTCGATTTTAGGGGTGCTGACGAAAATAGAGCCTAGAGCAGGAGGCAATAGAATGAAGAAATCAATATGGAAACCGTGCATTAAAACCAGTGACATGATTCCCTGTGGGTGGAAACTTTGCTAGATGTGCTACCAGACCTGGCTCGATTGTTCCTTAAAAATGGTAAGAATTTCATAAAAGTGGCTGACTCACAATTTCAGTGAATGCGTCTGAGACAAGTTTTATATTCTTTATCTGAATATATAGAGATTGATAGTTGTATTTTGAAGAATAAAAAAAATAAATCGTTAATTCTAAGAGTTGTAGGCCTATACAGAAATAAAATCACTTAAGTACGATCCGATTTGTAACATTTGAAACCAAGGGGGGATGAAATATAATCTAATCATCACAAGACAATGTCACCATACCTTAAAAGTCGAATCATGCTTCACTACTAGGAATTACTTTGAAAACATGTGAAGAAGATAACACATTAAACAACTCGTCAGATGATATAGTTTTATCCCATACCGCCTATAGCAGCCATTTGCATTTTATAAGACCGTTTAATGATTTGGATATAATCATGATTTCATGTTTAGAGACGCTGAAATTAATTTTTTGTTTAAATACAAAAACATTAACGAAATTGGGAAAAAAGCTCACAGAAAAACCTTAATTCAATTACATCATACTGAATACCTTCGGAAAGAGTGATTGTAAGGATTTATATGTTACATCAAAGGTATTTTCAGATACAGAGTATCGTCCCTTTCCCTCCTCTCTGTTTGAAACTAAACTCAAATGAAAATTATTTTCCACACACATAAACATGCTTACAAATCGGGGAAAATTATTCCTTTGCAGAAGAATTAAAATGTGTAAGATCAGCTTGTATTTTGCAGGCTTCAGAGTATCAGCAGGATGATTTTCAGCTCAGTTTTGCAGACTACTTGATGTCGTAGTTAATTCTTGCCCCTACTTCACACAGTGTGTTTTACTCTTGACACAAAGTCTGATACTATCTCTAGTTAAGAATGAAGGTGCGTCTTAAAACATTTTATCCGTCGCGTATCATGGGATTTAACATTTAATGCGGTGGTCACAACTCGTAGGCTACGGGGCACGTGCCATCAACGTAGCCTGCGTCGCATGTACAATGCATGCACAGGTCGTTGGTCAATTTCTGAGATTCCTGCGTTTTTGTAGTAAGGGTATTGGAAAAACTTCCTGCACGTCGTACACGCAACGTGCCTCCGAGGTACCTGCGCTGCACGATTTTTCTACGAAATCTATCGTAGGGAGTTGCACGTCGAAGGTACGGCGAGTTGTGACCGCCGCATTAGGTGATACAACACGACGTAATACTCATGTTGGGGGTTTACAAAATGACTTAGAACTACGTAGGTTGTACGATTCTCAGTGTATCAATCTCTGACCTTGGATAAATGTATACATGTATGGTTTCTTCAAATTAAAGCTAAAAGAGAACAACATATTTCCCCACTATATTATGATGCCGGATGTTATCAAAGAGAATAAATATAAACATTCAAAATAAAAGATCTTTACAAATGTTAACATGTATGCATATCGGGACAGGCTTTGTGTTTTTCTTGACCCTTCAATATAAGAAATGCCAGTTGTCGTTAACAATCATTTCATGGCGTTAGGAGAAAACTTAACGAGAAACAGATATTTTCTCATAAATATAGCAAGGATCCATTTTCCAACGATACATTGAGCCTGAATTCAATAATCCAAATTTAATCATTCACGTGTTATAATATATACAGTAGAAGCATGCAATGTGAAGTGTGTACGATGTAAAGTATTGCTAAGTAATATCCATTCGCATTGGCAAAGTATTATCTTTATTAGCTTCATTCAAAAGTAGACTTCTCTTTATGCTGTTTCCTCCTCCCTCTTCTCCATTCACCCATACACGCCAGTCTCTAGAACAAGAAGTGTTGTTAGATAGAGAAACAACTTGCTGCGGGCATCTTTATCCCAGCGTACCTTAAAGGGTGTATTTATCCTGGAAAATAGGATTAACCTATAATCCAATCTCAAATGGTTCCAAAGCATCATTGCATATCGAAATTGATATTGTGCAGGGTGATATAGTAACGTACACTGTAAAAAAAAAATTGTATTTTTACAGCAAATCTGCTGTCAGCAGAGTCGCCATAAAAAATGTAATTATAAAAACAGTTTTGTTGTAAATTTCTCCTCTAAGAATTTATGAAAGAGAAGGGGAAAAAATCATTAGAGTTCTATAGTGTACATATTTGGTTAAAACGGAACAAATGTGTTACTCCTGATGTATATTTTGTATTTCTCATGTAATTATTTGCAGGAGAAATATACAACAAAACTGTCTTTTTAAATTACATTTTTTATGGCGACTCTGCTGACAGCAGATTTGCTGTAAAAATACAAATATTTTTTACAGTGTAGTGCTTGTGATTAGGAATAGTCGGACTTGACCATACTGCGATTGGGTATAATTTACAGCCCATTTATCTTTATATGAATTAATTTCCATTGAAAAAAATAAAATATATTGATAAATGACAATCTCGATTTAAGAATGAACAAGCCAATAGGAAAATGGCTACTGCCATACTAATATTATTTTGCTTTGTAGTTAGTTGCATCTAGAATATCAACGTGATGGGAGAAAGTACTGACATAAGAAACATAAAACGTAAACCCTGTTTACGATACGCATCACAGATTTATCTAGATGGAGTAGATTTTGGTTTATGGTACAAACTCTTATCCAAAAATTGCCATCAAATGCCTTTTAAGGAGTTAAATTAATTAAATATTCCTTGGCCTTTCCTGTTCCTTTTTTTTATTTTGACTTTAAAGATTGTTTATACCGTGATCGAATACGATACAACACGGCCTTTAAATCATCATCATCGATGGTATGGTTTGCAGGGGTGTAATGTCATTATATTGATTGCTATTCTGTCTTTAGCCCAAATCAAGACCAGGTTGTGTTTTGTGTTTTTGCCCAGAGGTCGGGTTTTTAATCTGAGGTCAGGTGAGGCTAACGCATATAATAATGACGCAATACCTTGCCCAGCCTGCAGCGCCAAAATGTTATTCAGATTCGTACCCTACTAAAGAGGGAGGGAATTTCTTTCGTTAGGTATATAGTGTAGTCCAGCTAAAGCCTATTACGATATTATATTGTTATTCATGCGTCCCGTCTGCGTATAGATGGAGAAAGGCAGTAAGAAATCAATCATTGTGATTATAATTTCAGAGAGTAACTATTCATTCTTTTTGTTAAATCAATGCTTTTTCATGCAGGTAAGCTGATGCGAGAAATTTACAATAAGCATGATATGGCGTATAAATTTGATTATAATAACAAATTAATATCACGTAGGGAGGAGGCAATAATGAAACTGATAATGTGAATAGGACGAGATGAGACAGCTAGTACAAAACAACAACAACGCCACATTCTCATAAATTACGGAATTTGATAAAAATGAAACATATTTCAAAACCACCATTTTTTTCAGCCCATTAACTTGTATTGCATGTTGCCTAGAAAATGGAATATATTATTGCCTATTCTGCACTTAAAAGTTCCCAAAATGCTGTTAGGCAGGTGGTATTTGGTTTTGAATAACACCATATGTATCTCTATAACCTGAACCTACTTCCATCCACCCACTTGGTTGAGGTACCTGTTCATGCCCCTCTCCAAATCATAAAGGGGGTACTTACCTTACCCCCGCCTCCAGCCCATCAACCCTCTCAGTGAACACCACCACGTGAGAGTGAATATTTGCTCTTATTGATTAGTTGAAATTAACCCTGCTACCGGGGAAATCCTGGCCCTTCTGCAAGATATATGGTTGCAGACTATTCGGTTGGTGCGGTATTACCAAGGATATCCCGAGTTCTCGTATCCTTCTTCAAGAAGGAATCATTGTGATCCATCCATGCCTGATCCATCTACGGCTGATCCACCCGTAGCTAATCCGTTCATTCTTGACCAATGCCCTGATCCACCCATTTCTGGTCTATTCATTTGTAAGTGAAACTCCACACTTTCTGGGAGGTATTTTTTGTAACAAAACATTTATGAAGAACAGTTCTCAATAAATGTATTTGTAAACAGAATAAGTTATAACACAGTGATAATTCAAACCTCATTGCTTTATTTTCATATGTCTGATTAAGCCCTTGATCAGAAAGAAGAAAAGAGCCGTTTTGCTCAATACAAACTCATTCAGTGGAAGAAAAAAATACAATGGTTGCCTGTTTGTTAATTCTCTTGCGAAATGGGTCTAGTTTGTCATCAATGTTATGATCATGATGATATGGAACCGTTTACTTGGACGACATAATGATTGTACATATTTCTTGCTTGCCAGTTATATAGGTCATAGATGAATGCTAAAGGAAGTTACCGACCACATTATAATAAAGGGGGGAAGAATTTCAAGGAAAACTCATCTGCCCTCCGTCTGTCGACATAGAAAGCATCTCAATTAGTATGCCTTCGGTCAAATCATCTTCATTTAAATTGGAAACAGTTGTGTAACCCTTGTAGACATCATTAAGAACTTATGCAATATATCAGAGTGAAACATTCAGGGTTTTTTTTTTCAAAGGGAAGACGGGTGCAACGGCACCAAGCACTGACGTATCAGTTTGTTGTTGTTGTTTTTATATTTTACGGCGCTTTCATTCATTATATGAAAAGCAGTCGATAACAAATATCAGAACAAAGCCGAAAAATGTGAATACTGAAAACATTCTTTTAAATAATATATAATATATTTTTAGAAGCAATATTAGACATCATTGCTGAGTGGAATGATTTTAACACGTAGAAATGGTATAAGAATAATTGTTAAAAATAGCATGCTATTTTTGTTACCTTTTTAAAATACGACTTCAGAAAAGGCTAACTATTTTATCGATATTGTAAACAAGTATTTGAGTGTTATCTTGTATGAACGTTCATGTTGATATTTTTTGTTTTTAATTTTTTTTCCACCAAGAATACAATGTTACACCATTATTGTATACGAGTGGAAATTTACTCTTTCTGAAATAAATTGTCAGGAAATTTTTTTCTTTCAACTTGTTAGATCAAGACATGCTATTTTAAGAAATATGTATAAGAATGTTGTAGAATTTTTCTACAGCTTTAATCAAATTGAAATTTCTTGGAATGGGTCACACGAGATGAAAGAAATGTGTTTTCAAATGCAGTCGCCTGGGAGATATGAGAAGTCTTGACTTCAAACCTGTTTACTGAGCTGACAAATCTATTTTGACGGCATTTTTAATGTGACATTTCCAATCAATCAAATTTTTCAGAATGTATAGAAGTCTACAATCACTCATTCATTTTTCATACTTGTAAGGCTTGGGTATTATGCATATGTACTATTGTATACCTTGTGAAATGTATCTTATCTAATCAAAGAATGCGCATATATGTAATTCAAGTAAATAATGAAAACAAACAACTGTAAAAATAGTATTCTAATAGTTATTGGTCAACCATACCTTTTTTTTTTTTAATTTTAATGATTTCACGTCTGTCCTTACTTTTTGTATAATAACATACCACTTATTATTTCTTAACAAATGATGGTCGCTACTATAAATAATAAAAACATACAAATGTAAAAATACCTATTCTAATATCGTTACTGGGGTCAACAATACTTTTTATGATTTCACGTCGGTCATTACTGTTGTATAATATCATACCACCTATTATTTCTGAACAAATGATGGTCGCAAGCTTTGCTGCTACTCTCACAATTATTTGGGCAGTGTTGTTTGGTTTTAGAGGCATTTTAATAATGTAATAACCTTCAATGTTTTCTTATTCTTTCCAATATCTTCCTCTTGTCTGCCCGATGTCTGTGTTTACCTGTTTAATTTCACATGCAGATAAAATTCAATCGTGGCAAACGTATGAAAAGAAGAGCGTACGTTTAAGTCAATTTTTAAAGTGGGAAAAATGTTGAAATTGGAAATGTCATATCGTGTTAAATTGCCAGTTACCTGATTTTGCTTCTCTTGTATATTTATGTTGCGGAAAAATACACAAGGCGATGTTTTTACTCGCCGTCTGAGATGAGATAAGAATTGGAAAAACGGGAATACATAATGTCTAGAGACAGAATAAAGCGGGTTCTATCCGAGATGTGTCTCATTCCATAAGCAATATAAACACACATTTACAGCGGCTTGCTTCCGCCGTATGGCACACATTACCATTTGCTTTGCATGCATTATAATTAAGTTGATAAAAGGCCCAAAGATTTCAACCGCGAAGAGCTAATTTACATTTTTTTTTGTTTTTTGTTTTGCCCGATGTAGTATATACAAGTCAGATGCGCTGTCTGGGTGTCTCTCGTTAACAAACTGCACATGTTTTGATCAAAATTGAATTTGTCTAGGTAATATTCATTAAAGTACTTTATATGCAAAGTCATGATCTACCTCAAACTATGGCTTAACATAGCAATCCGTACTATATGTACCTCATTATCTTAACTCCATCTTATTGATTGATGTTATCTTAAAGGCGGAGGTGGGGGAAATTCCTTCGATAAAGGTTACTAAGAAATGGTTAACCATGTGTGTGAATAAGCACATAAAACAATGCATAATTCATCGTTTATAGAAGTAGGTGCTTTGAAAAGAAAACGGTTCTGATTATAATTGTATTTAGTTACGTTGGACTACGCGAGGCAAATATCCATGTAGGAATATTGGTTATGGTTTGAAAGTATCTTGTATCACTTTCTTTATGAGTTCTTTTTAAACCTTTAAATATGTATATAAAAAGATAAACAAACCTTATTTCATTTCCACACCGTTAAAAAAAAAAAATGTTTTTCAAACTTTCCTTCTCTATCGCCCAATCACTTACTCCTGATTAGTTTTTTATTAACATCTTCAATTTGCATCATTCATCTGCACTTCCTGTATCATTCTGTATTACCTTCTTCATTTTTGATATCCTCGGTCCAACGAAGTAAATTCAAGGAGTTTATTTTACCAGCAAGGATTAAGGTGAAACTAGTGTTCTGGTCATGACGTTGAAATCGCCAAAATGATAAGAAATTAACCCAATTCAGCTTTGAGTCGCATGCACTTACACAGAAATGCATGTATAGGGCAACACAACATGTTCGGGACCCAAACATGTTAGCTGTGTGGTATATTTTGGATCATATTATGACTATTAGGGCATTTGAACAGCAATCTTTTACTGTTTAGCCTTTTATTATGATACTCTTCCCAAATATCATGAAAATAACAAGAAAGCTCACAATAATTTTCTTCATCTTTCCCACACTTCCAACTACATGGTCGTGAGAATATTACAGCGATGAGATGTGGATCACTTTTTAGACTTTTGTTGGTACATCACTTTTCTAAATATTAATAATGCATAAAAAAGGAACAGAACTGATAATTGACAGAAATTTGCATTTACATGTAATACAAGAGGGAAAATAGAGTAAGAAAAGTAAAACTCTGGATACATTGTTATTTGCTCTACATGTTTATCAGTATACTGACATTATACAGTCTGTGTAAAAAAAAAAATGGTACAGTCGGGGAAAAAATAATTTAGGTGTGAAATATTTTCACATGATGTGTGTATGTGGTACCAAATTAAAGCCTGAAGATTTTCGTTGCTCATGTGCTTTGTTCTGTATAATTTGCTTTCGTAAAACAAAAGTTATGCTAAATTTCGTGCGACGAGGAACAAATCGAAATTGCGCATTTATTTTGTTCTGGAGCGCTGAATTCATGGCCATTATTCGAAACCTACACAAAGGCATGGGACGGCGTGCGAAAAGGGGATTTTTCTTAATTGTAGAAAACTAGTCATATTTCAAAAATTACACCACCAAATGTGATGAAAAAATTGCAGGAGAAAGTCTAAATTTCCTGCATTATGAAAATACCAAACAATACCAGGTTGTGATTAATATTCATACTATAAAAAAATGTTTTCCACTTGTACCATTTTAGGAGCCATAAGGGTGTTATTGCATCTTATAGATGTTCCGTTGAGAGCCATAAGGGCGCTATTACTGTACAAAGTCAATGGTACTAGCGCCCTTCTGGCTCCAAACGGAACATCCTTGATCTGCAATAGCGCCCTTCTGGCTCCAAGCCGACGGTATATACCTATTCAGATTATCTATTCAATTATCAGTTCTGTTTCCCTCCTTTTTTTAAAAAGTAATATCAATAATAAATAAAGTAACGTGCCAGCAAAAGTATAACGTGTTTTTACATCCAATCGCAGTATTTTTCTTGCGACGATGATATGTTAACTAAGAAATTAGGAGAATATTGTTTGTTAAGTGTCGTAACATTCATGTTATAAAGCGTAAGCATCATTTATTTTGAACTACTGCATTGATTAAGTGTTTGTTTTCACTCTGTATGCAACAGGTGCGTCACAAATAGGAAGAGGTATAGGAGAAATATGTATCATGAACTACTTTTAACATTCGCTCGTCTACTATAGTATGAAGCATAATGTACTTTAGTACATATATACATAATATAGAATATATATATATACAGAATATATACTTTTATTTTCTTTTGTCTAGTATACAATCTCTGTATAGGGGAGACCGGGGATGGAAGTTACACGGGTCAGTTGTTACAGTTCTCAGTGTGCTAAGCTGGAACAAAAGAGGATGTGCTAACTGGCATCTATATACAGCCTACAAATAGCTGTGATGAACTGCCGGTCGTGAGGTTTCTCCGTTGTTTTATTAAAAAGTAAATCAACAAAAAACATTTTTTACAGTTCAAAGTAAATTTTGGACAAAAAATGAAATTTGTAATAGCTCTTACAACTGAAGGCACACGATGATAGTCTGGTATTGTAAATATAGTACATGTATGTCACTAATATACCCCCTAGCCATGCCCTGTAATTCTGCCTAATGGCTGTGCTACAGTTTATCTTTGTGTGAAAAATCACACATGGTGTAGGCTGTTATGTCGATGTAACAACCTATCCCAATTACATTACATATGCAAAATTACATTTTGTCTCAATTTTCAGGTGTTAATATTTCTATGTTTCTTTTATTACTTTTGTCTATTCTAGAGCTGTACTTGATCTACTGTTAACGATGCCAAGAAACAACAAAAAGTTAGAGAAAGGCACTTTCATCCTGATTAAAATAGCATAACTTTTTAACGAAAATGTCTTCCGCTTAATAGCTTGGCAGGGGTGTTGTTACATATATTGACTGCATTTTGTATGAAAATTAGATTGACTCGTGAAGTAATGCACGAATGAGTACACATTAAAGAGCAAATTGCCACTGACAGACCTTAATAGAAAGTGCCTCTAGATATCTTTTAAAAAGTGATTATTTTATCTTTGACGTGTGCTCACTCATGCCTGACTCTACAGATCTATCTCATTTTCATACAAAATGTAGTCAATATGTGTACCAACATCCCTGCCAAGTTATTAAGCGGAAGACATTTTCGATTAAAAGTTATGCTATTTTTAATCAGGATGAAAGTGCTTTTTTCTAGCTTTTGTTGTTGTTGATTTACTCCCATTCTGGCACAATTCGAAATTGACATGTTCGCAAACAATGCGTCGTGTTCATCCAAGCGTAAAGACATACCACACAAAAATGGTACCAGAAGATGCGGGAGGAGTTATCTCTTAAGAAATGTAAAATAATTGGGTTTATGTGTTTATACTTGGTTTTCTTTTTATTGACATTTTTCTAGTGTAAAGTTTTTTTTACTCACTCGGTATATATATATAATATATATACATACATACATATATCAGAAATACTGTCTTTTACCCTGTAAAATATAGATTTTTTTTGTTACATTTTAGGAGAAACCTCTGTCACAGTGCATCAAAAGTCGCCCAGGGACCTAAGTTACATAGCATTCTGGTCCCGGTTCATGCGACGATTTCATCATGGTAGACTGCATCGAACTTTGAATGCAGTTGACGTTTTAGTCAGGCAGCTAGCTCATGATTGGTAGCTGAACGAGGTACCACTAGTAAAGTATTGGAATATTATGGGGAAGAATCCCACATTTACAAAACCCAACGTCTGGCAGTGCATCTCTGCTGCATTAGGTCCCTACAGCCGGGGCGTCCAATGAGTGCCCATTTTACAAAAAATTCTATTTTGAATAAAAAATAGCAGAATTCATTTTCTAAACACACTAACTTTGATGTCAAAATAAAGATTACATTGTCTTAACGCTTGTGTCATTTTGAAATCAGACTGAAATCGAAAACAGTGAAAGTTTTGATGAAGAAAATTTTTTCTCACTTTTTTTACGCAAAATTTTTTGTTCCTTTTTTCAATAATTTTTAATAAATAGTTGTATAAAACATTGATGTTTGTAATCTAAAAAACACCTACATGCATGTGAATGATGCTGTAAAAGAAGGGAGTTATATCTTATTCCGATAAAGAATTATGATGAGCAAAGTCAGGAACGCAATATAGACAAAATCAACAATTTGCCCCGTAACGAAGAGAATCCTACCCGTACGTGTATAAGGAAAGGCCGATAACATGCGATAGCTTTTAGCAGACAAAACAAGTATCTAAATGTTCCGCATTTTTGGCACTTTTGTTTGCCTACTCACAGCCATCGCATACAATCAGCTTTTCATAATACACGTGCGGGTATTGTGTGATTCTCGGTCACGGGGCAAATTGTTGATTTTTGTCTATATTGCGTTCCTGACTTTAACTCATCATAATTCTTTATCGGAATAAGATATAACTCCCTTCTTTTACAGCATCATTCACATGCACGTAGGTAGTTTTTAGAAAAGTTACAACATCAATGTTTTATACGACTATTTATTAAAAATTATTGAAAAAAGGAACAAAAAATATTTGTGTAAAAAAAGTGAGAAAAAAACATTTCTTCATCAAAACTTTCACTGTTTTCGATTTCAGTCTGATTTTAAAATGACACAAGCGTTAAGACAATGTAATACTCTTTATTTTGACATCAAAGTTAGTGTGTTTAGAAAATGAATTCTGCTATTTTAATTCAAAATAGAATTTTTTGTAAAATGGGCACTCATTTTGGACGCCCCCGGCTGTAGGGACCTAATGCACAGAGATGCACTGCCAGACGTTGGTTTAGTAAATGTGGGATTCTTCCCCATATATTCCAATACTTTACTAGTGGTACCTCGTTCAGCTAACCAATCATGAGCTAGCTGCCTGACTATTTCGTATTGACGATGCTTTCAAACCCTCTACGGACTTTGCCGATCTATACCACAAATACATTTTCGAAGCTGTCGCCAATTTGTTTTTGTTAGTTTGCCTGCAAGTGTTGTGAAGGAGAAGGAACATTTTTGCACACACTTCATTAGCTCAGCTAATCATCCCCTCAAACCTCGCCAACAGCCCCGTCCTCTGATTTCCGCTCCCGGAAAATGTCATGCATGCTTTCATGATGTTTCCAGGTGATTTTTCTTCTTCTCTATCCACCAAACAACCCTTTTTCTCGGTGCTAAAATGTTGCAACATTTCTTTATCATTAGACAAACATGACACAATCGCAAAGTTTAAGAGCCCTTTTTGATCCACCTTCAAATAAAATCAGGCATACAAGTTCGTTACATACGTTACATTCGTTAAATCAGGCATAAAGTACAAGTGCGTGTCAACAATGATAGGATAATGTGATTTTCTTCTTCTCCATCCACCATTCTCGTTGCTTAAATGTTACATCATTCCTTTACCATCGACAAACATGACACAGTCGCAAAGTTTAAGAGCCCTTTTTGATCCACTTTCAAATAAAATAAGGCATTTAAGTGGGTGTCCACAATGATGAGATACTGTTTAAATAGCACATACTAAAACAATTTTTGAGTGCATAGCAGATTGAATTGTTTATTATAATAAATAGTCCTTTTAAATTTGACATTTTTAATTAAATGAAGTATTAAAAAGTTTTACTTTAAAAAACCAAACATTGGTAATCTCGACGTTAATGTTTCTGATATTGTTGTCATGTTGTTATTGTCAAATTGCAGTTCCGGCCAAACGTTTTGTTTAAAAGGAATATATAATGAAATATAAAGTATACCCATTCGCAAAAGTTCTAAAACATTAGATTAATAAAAATAAGCAAAACCATATTCGTAATGTTGTCATGAAGTGGTCATCATTCGTTGGCAGAAGCTGAAAAATTGTTTCTGAGTCCTCTAGCTCTCGATTCCATGTAGTGAAATGGTGTTAAGTGTGTTGCGAGATGAGAGTAGAAACATTCTACAAAAATAGGTCATGAGACATTAATTAATCAGCGAGGATGTTTCATTTTAACAGTTAATGTGGAAAGGGTCATTAATCAAGCAGAAGGCTATGATACATTATTCAATTACAACTGGGCAACCGTTGCCCCCTCATGAAGTATGACTCTGTTTTAATTTCTATGGCCCGTATTCACAAAGCTTAACTCTGTGGATTAACTATGGCTATGGCTAATCGTGAAAAGAAAATTTATCAGAATTGTTGATAACTATTAAAAACTGCATGGGATTGATAAGTACAAAATTTTTCCTA
>CALNVZ010002974.1:581697-664453 GCA_940671915.1 Paracentrotus lividus
TTCAAGCCCGTGAATATTTCGATCATTAAAAAAAATATAGACCAACTTTCATTCTTTTATATGCCATCTTTGAGTACCGTGCTCCTTAAGAAACCACTTAAAATGGGGATTCAGTGAATAATTTTCTTTAATGTTTCTTTATTTTCATATCTCTTATCTTTAAACGTCATCATCTATTTTTGACCTTCCATTATTTTTTTTATTACAAAAAACAAAACAAAACAAAAACAATAGCAAAATGTTCAAGCAGATTTTAATTTCAACATTAACAAATATATCTGACTTGTAAATGAGGGGAGAAAATGTAAAAAGTACTACCTTTGAAAATCTAGAAATATATAAATTATTAAGCAAAACAAAAATCAAGAAAAGGGATTTTCTCAGACTAAGTTAAAGCTGAATAAAAAAAATGATGCATAAATAATGTTTTTTAATCTTGAATATTGTCTACAGTTTGCATACCTTGCTTCTCAAATCAAAAACGTCAGCGTAATTTCTGTCAACAAATCAGATAGGCCTACACCTTAATTGTGGTTATAAGCTTGATTACACTATTCCACGACGAAAAACAAAAATTACTTGGCTGCTTTTTAGATGTATTACTTCATGATTTCTTAGACTATACATGTGATATTTCATATCCTCCTAAAATCCTTGATGGCTTCCGCTATGAAATTGCATTTGAAATTATTTCAGTCGATAAAAAACAAGTCGTTATAAATAGAAAAAGAATTTCACGGACGGTTAGCCGATTGCAGCTCACTTTGGAATATCGCATTGGTTTTATTTTTTTTTCAAGTAATATTACAAGTATTTAATGAAATACATGAAATCTTGTTAATACTCAGTCGTCATAATGTAAAAATTTGCCAATGAAATTGCGACAACCGTGAGTAATTCAATAGACGTAAAACATCAGTCAACCTTGTCATTTTTTTACATGAATTTGCTCATATCTCTCAAATGCTATTACGAACGGTTAAGGACGCCATGCGAATAATTTTGAGACAATTTCGTAAGAACTTCGTAAAAACTTCTTAAGAAGGCCGTACGAATCTACCGTTTATAGACCGTTGCTAAGTTCGAAGATTGGTCCATGGCCTTGTCCAAGATTGTCCAAGATTTTCCAAGATTGTATTCAACTTCGTACAAAAACCCCCTTTTGTAAGACGAACGTCGTACGAGCGTCGTAATAAAGCCGTAGAAAGTAAGCTCCATCTATTAAAGAATGTTACAAACTACAAAACTCCAGAAATTTGCACCAACGCGTCGTTCGTACGAACATTTGTGACCATAGTTTAAAGCAAGTGTGAACTGACCAAACCTCTCATTGACTGTGTGTTATAAATAGTTATTGATTAGTGTGTAAATTAGCGTATTATTTTATTTCTATAGGGTAACTAAAATGTTTTGATAGGTAAAGTTCGTCTGTATTATAAGACTACACTGCTCAGAATATTGCATGATAGGTTAGTGACCAGGGCAGATTGAGAAGTTGAGGACCTGAGGTGATGCTACACAAGGCTGTTGGTTCGTATTGGCTTTAAGTTGTACGTTCTCTAGTTGTGTAATAATTTCACTGCACCTTCTAGTGGTTCGAGGAGATAAGTACATGAAGAAGTATGGAATCCGATAGTTGACTGTCGATCGTGACGTCATACCTAAGAGGGAGTGTGTTAATTATCTTCGCACACACCGTGGACCACATGTGACCCCAAAAAGTGAGGTTTACAACAACCCATGTGGACTTTAAAGAGGCCATTCGAGGTGGCTATATTGTACAGAGATGACAGTATGCAATGAAATGTGACGTCAAATATCATACATGACTTTAATTTCATTCGAGTTTCACTTTTTAAAATTCACAAAAAAACAGGACGGATTTGCCAGTATCCGAAAGAAAAGTTAAATTAAATACAAGTGTTTTTTGTCTTACTATTTAAAAAAAAATCTGGTACTCATTCCTTTCTGATATGAACTTTTAAAAAATCACACACTTCGAACGGTATTGCATTTTAAAGTTTGATTTGCTTTTACATTCATAATTATCTCAAATCAAGCGAGGTAGGCCAAAAATAAAATGTCTTAGATGTGGAAAATAGTATTAGATTTGACATTCACGAGAATGTATTTCTGTTCCATTCTTCACGGCATTATTTGTTGAAACCTCTCTTTGCCTGCGTTTGGTTGTCCAGTATACAGCTAGACGGGAAATGTCACTATTTCCTATTGCTTCTCGTCTGTCATGTACCCATTTGAGCATGAAATCTTTCATTTCAAAGGCACTACTTTGGGTTTGCTTTAGGTTCTTATGGGAGGAATATCTGTAATGGCGGAAGAGTAGCCACACCTGCATGGCACCCATCGTCCAAAGTTGTATTTATTACAATCAACCCCTAGAACATTTTATTCGAAATCACTCAATATAATAAAACAATACTCATTGTGATTCCATCTCTCTTTAACCAGCATGATTTTCATTGTGTAATTTCCAGTCTTGTGCCAAAATGGTATCATGAAGGGAAAAAAAAGTTTTTAGATGGCATTCTGAAATGACATTTCTGGTTTGGCTTTGTGTATTAATGTTTTTATAAGCATCCAAATTCAGAATGGAATATTTAAGATTTAACGGTAAGAAAAATTACAATAGTTCTATTTGTCAATCCATGTTAATCATGAATCAAACCCTTACCTGCCCAAGTTATCTAATTCAATAAATTAAAGGCTCTTTTCTTACATCATCTGTAAAAAAGGAGAAAAAGAAAACCATCAACCTAATTCTTGAAGGTTTTTTTTCTTCAATGTCGATGTCTGAAACAACGAGATCAATTCCAAACGAATTATCGTTGGTCAGTCTAACCTCGAGACCCTTAATCTGATTTATTTTTCTTTTGTCAAAAATGGGGCGACACGCAAAATTCTCCCTTTTTCTTGGTCAGGAGTTCAAATAACCGTAAATATCAGTCTGGAGGAGTAAAATACAAAGATTATGGGACTAAGAAGGTCAACACAATCCAATAATGTGGAATCAAGGATAAGAAAAACAAGCAGCCAGGCATGAATATTTTAGACATTTCACCCGTGTCCTTGGTAAAAGTGAGGGGGAGTTTCTGACCTTGATTTTCTTCTAAAGCTTAAACAAAAAACAACACTTAAATCCATGGGTGTAACTCGCAGATTTTCTCGTCAAATTCTAACCAAAAGACTCTTATTAAGAAGCCACCATTATTATTATTCTTATTATTATTGTTATTATTATTATTATTATTATTATTATTATTGTTATTATTATTATTATTATTATTATTATTATTATTATCATTGAAAGCCGTAATTTGGGCACTTTTCGCCTAGTGTGTTGCTTTTCATGGAAGTTGAATTAAGAATGATTGTCTGAAAATAACACTTGTATTTATTGACATAATAATTATACATAATAAGACTTTAAATCATTGACATAATAAGTATTCAATGCATTTGGGTGTTGTCTGGGCGTTGTTGTGTCTGTACTGATGCCAAAGATTTCAATATTCACATTCTTAGTAACTTCAATGTGGGTTGTATTATTCCTGTAAATGCTTCTTGTTGTTTATTGAAGGTTAATGATAGCTCTTTATATCTCTCGACTGCACTCTACCCACTCTCAAAAATACACTTCTACAAAGCTTAACCATAAATCTTGATACTGCCCTTGACAAAAGAGTGGGTAGTGTGTAAGGCTTTAAAAAGTCTGTGGGCTAAATAAGTATGTTTTCTATTTTTTTTTTTGTTCTGTGAAAATGTGAGCAAATATATTAATGAGGTATATTTCCGTTTTTAATGTATGAATCCTTAGTTATCATGCGGATATCAAGAATAAGTGGGATATTAACCCTGATTTCCCACGCTTATACTAATGCAAAATGTTGACACTCACCTCAATTGCAATATTTGCTTCCACACATGACTCTCTGGGTATATTTTATAATTACTGAATTTTCACAAATCCTTTAAACTCTCATCAAAACGAATACTATAAACTGGAATCAAGCAAGGGTATATCATATAAATACGAATCAAATCAAATCATATACATGTAAATTCGAATCAAATCAACTCTAGGCAAATCAAATCATATCAACCCGAATCAAATCAAATTATACCAAATCCGAATGAATAACAACAAATTATATCAACTAGAATGAAATCAAATCTTATTAACTCGAAAAACAAATAATGTCAATTAGAATCAAATGAAATCACATCAAATCAAAACTTATCAACTCGCATCAAATCAAATCATATTAATTTGAGTCAAATCAAGTTCATATCTTCCTTAGATCATATATACCAACTCAGCTCGAATAAAAATCAATTTAAATCATATCTACTAGAATCAAAACAAAACTATCTGCTGAAGTCAAATCAATTGTTATCTGCCCGAATGAAATCAAACTTCATATCTTCCTTAGATCGTTACGATCCTCGTATTTTCTGTCCACCATACTCTGAACTTCCCTTTTTTTTTTATCCTTGCATGAGAGAGTGAACACGGCCTTTGAGTGCCGAGGTGGTCGATACATTCAACATATGGGATATGTCTTTCTTCACACTCTAGCCCAGATCTTATCAATTCAAATCAAATGAAAGTTCAGATCTTCTTTAGATCGTAATAAACCCCATATTTTCTATCCATCCCGCTCTTTACTTCTGTCATGTCTATCCCCTTTTTTTTTTCATAAGTGAGAGAGTGAACACGGCCTTTGAGTGCCGCGTTGGTCGATACATTCAACATGTGGGATCCCTTCTCTCACTCATTCGTCTTTCTTCACTCTCTAGCCTCTTGTCTGTCTCCCGAGACTCTAATAAAATCAAATGTTATCTATTCTACACGAATCAAATGAAAGTTTATAACTTCTTTAGATTGTGCACGTGAAGATAAACCTCCTATTGCCATTTCCCTTGCTTGATAGAGTGAATACGGTCTTTGAGTGCTTCGGTTGTCGATACATTTAATATGTGGGATCCCTGCTCTCACTCATTCGTCTTTTTTCACTCTAGCCTTGCATATGTCTCCTGAGACTCTAATAAAATCAAATGTTATCTCCCAGAATCAAATCAAATTTTATGTCTTCCTTAGATAGCACTGTTTTTTCCATCATTCCCTTAAGTTTGCCATCTTTTTTTCCTTGCGTTAGAGAGTGAACACGGCCTTTGAGTTCGCGGTGGTCGATACATTCAACATCAATTCGAATATCAAATCATATCAACTCGAATCAAATCAAGTTTATATCTTCCTTAGATCGAAATGAAACTTTTTCTGTCAACCATTCCCTTGAATTCGCCATTTGTGTTTGTCGTCGTGAAAGAGTTAACACAGCCTTTGAGTTCCTCGGTGGTCGATACATTCAACATGTGGGTCTGAGCAGAATCCCTGCTTTCACTCATTCGTCTTTCTTCACTCTAGCCTTGCTTCTTTCTGTCTCCTGAGACTCTAATGAAATAAATTGTTATCTAACCGTATCAAATCAAAGTTCATATCTTCCTTAGATCGTTACGATCCCCATATTTTCTATCTAGCATTCTCTTCTTATTTTCTTGGGTGAGAGAGTGAACACGGCCTTTGAGTGCCGCGGTGGTCGATACATTCAACATGTGGGATCCCTGCTCTCACTCATTCGTCTTTCTTCACTCTCTAGCCTTGCATCTGTCTCCCGAGACTCTAATGACTCGCTAGGCAAGATTTATTTACGTAGTGACGCCGCACCAGCCCAACCGAAGATCCCTCGGTACACGGCTAAATAGCGGAGCTGAATGATGGAAAGCCGCGTTCATACTTCACGGTTTAAACTTAAGCTGTTGGTAGCTGGATAGATCTATTGATGAAAATGGTCGTTTTGTTAACGATCTGATAGCGTGGCTGATGGGGGAAAAAATCCGCCTTCATACTTCAGGATTTAAACTTAAACTATTGGTAGTATGATAATGATAAAAATACCCGTTTGGTAAACGACTAAATAATGGTGGTGATGTTTGAGGAGCCACGTTCATACTCGACGGTCTAGACTTATGTATTGGTAGGAAATTGTTCTATTGTGCCACGTCTAATTAACAAACCAGAATGTGGAAAGTAAATCGTTACAGGCGACTCACCAGCTTAAACTTAAACTTTCAGTGGTTACACGACTTTAGCTGTTATAACTGTCTCCTTGGTACATGCACGGCTTATAGCGCAGCAAGAAGATTTGAAGCAACATTCGTAACTCTATAACTTAAGCTCTTGGTACAGCTTTAAGTAATATCTTGTATTGACGTATATTATTCTTCTGTTACTGTAAGCTTATGGTATGTGGCTGAAATGAGCAGAGCAGAATTTTGAAAAGCCGTATTGATACTCCACAGTTTGGCGTCCAGCTTTCCAGGACCTAAAGAGACATGGAAAATTACTGATATTGCTTATCAACGATAATGCAATTAAATTGAAAGTGAGATTATGCTCTATTTCTTGAAAAGGAATCCCGTCAATGTAGGTCACAAATTGAATTAAATTGCAGACCAGTTAGAGCATTATGTCAAATGGGATATAAGATGATCACTTGTTGCCTTAGGCCTATTAAATACATGATATCTTTTTGAGACATGGATAAATATACTTTATTTTATAGAGTGCACTTTTGTTTGTCGTATTAAATTTCCCTCAAAACTATTATGAAATGTTTATTGATGTATATTTTCTTTGAATGCAAAACATAGCGTTTTACATTGCATAATAATGTGATGGTCACAACATGCCGTAAACAACGTGCAACTTACTACGACATAGAGAATCATGATTGTCGTTGATAGTTGCACATTGCACTTACAACGTGTTGTGACAACCGCATTACCCCGCTGATTTGATTCAGGATTTAATCTGAAAATTATGTACACTCTCCACTCATTTTGGGAGCATTCAAACCAGCCAATGTTGTTAATATCACATGATTACCACTTTATTATGATACTGAGTACCCACCCTTACGATCATGTATCGGGAGTACAAAACTACATTTACATTTTGCAAAAGGACTTGTTAGTGCTGAGCTGGCAATTTAAATTGTTGATTGACATCAAGTTAATGAACCACTTTACTGCGATACGTACAAAGTGATTATCATAATCAATATAACTCAATCCGATCAATATGGTATTTCAAACACGCATTTTTGTTCAGATGTCACGGGCTTCGGTAAAAACAAAAAATGTGATACCTGTATAATATACACCTTTACTCTCATCCAACTCCCAATCAGGTTGCTACTTTCCAAGTCCTTGGACCATGCAATACAGAGTAACTCGAGCGTTCACGGTATGGAAGTATGGATGATTATTGGGGGGGGGGGGCGGCAAGGACAGAGGACGAAAGAGAGCGTGAACTTAAGGACACAGCGGAGAATAGAAATTATTCATGATTTATAGAAAGATGACACGACAGGTTGATATTGGGTTTCATTCGCAGGATTCGATGTAGGACCTTGGTTTGAAACTGTCTTGAAGGAGTGTCCCAAAAGAGTCTTAAATCAGGACACCCGCTCATGTCATCTTGGACATACAGATAATAATATATTCATTCATATATCCATCTTCCCTTCTCTGCTCACAGCAAGTAGGCCCTTAACTAATATTCTTGAATACATATACTTCCTTCTTGCCGTCAACATAAAATACGTAGCCAGTGGCTTCTTTTTGTCAGATCTTTCAAGGTATCTAAAATAGAAACGAGAAAGAGATATGCATAACCTTTCTACCATAGCAAAAAAATGAGTGTCCAACGGTGTGAAGTATATATGAAGCTAAAAGATAGGTAACATAATGCAAATGATCTAGCACGCGAAGGAACATGGCGGGAAATGCTAGTGGACAATCTAATATTGAAGACATGAAACTGAAACTGAACTGAAACAATTTTGTTTCTTTTGGGTTTAGTTTTGTTGAGGGGTGTAAATTTTAGGGGGATTCGGCGGAAAAAAAACTATCCCCATTCATTTCACGATGCCCTACAGTTTTGTTTTTCATTTTTTACATCGTTCAATTTCCTATTGACATTGTGAATATGACCACTCAACAGTACTCACACCCTGGGGAGCATTTCACGAAATAAGTATTCACCGACAACTGTTATAAGCTCCTGAAATGCTTGCATCTAATTGGCTAAGAGCAAATTTGTTGGATAAAACGTCCGACAAGTCCTTTCATGAAACGGCCCCCTGCTTTCTTCCGCCGTTACAAATTCTCTAGAGATCCCAACTCAAACACTCACAACCACACGCTCCAGAAGAGGGCCAAGATGCTTTCATTCTTTTTCATATCTTCCAGGAAAATCTAGATATCTCGAGGAAATCTCAAGATCTGATCTTCGGCTTTTTTCTCTTTACCCATGCTTTCGCTGCTTTTCAGAATTTGAATTTATAGCACATTTAGAATGACTATGGATACAATACTTTTTGTACATTGGAGCATAACTCTAAACGTCTCGTGCAGTTGAAAAAAATATTAAAAGGTTATGAAACGTTGTATAATGTTTATGAATGTCATAGAATATTCTATATCACATAACACTTTTTTTATATACGAATTTATTAAGAATAAACAGAGTAGAAACTTTGTATCACTCTTGCTAATAATTGATGAGGAACGCTAAATCAATTTTAAATTTTAAACATACGAAAGTGCTACAATATTTATATACAATCAAATTAAATGTAAAAATATAACATCAAAATCATATTGATATAAACACAAATTAGCCACCATTAAAAGCAAGTAAGCTTACTGTAATACATGAAACGCAATAATTTTTGAGTCAAATTATATGAAGAGGAAATTATAAAAAAAGATTCTGACAAACATGATTGTTGAATTATATTCATCACGTCCAATCGACCGCAATTTGCTTGTCACTCATGTCCCTCGCTCACTTTTCATTGCAAACAAACATGGAAGCATTAATCAAATGTGAGGAATCAGCCGAATACAGGTTTCCTTCCTTGCATCTATAGTAAAGTCCAAATAATACATTGTATCAACCAGAATTAACTTTTAACATAATGAGAAAATGATCTAAAAAGAAGAGTATGTACGTAACTTAAGGATTTCTATTAGATTAAGTCGGGTGTGTTATTAGGATAAATTATGTTGGTCTAAATACTACAAAAAGCACCACATTTGGCTCATTATGTTTCAATACGATTTCATTTTAATTTTTAGCATTGTAATGGTCAATGTGTGACATTTTTTTCAGTTCCGTCAGTTTTTTGCCCTGTTGCCATTTGATGTTATTTTCGTTTCCTGAAATATGGTTGAATTTTTGGATTTTTTTTGTTCCCAGGTTAAATACGGTTGTTGTTGTTGTTGTTATCGTTGTTGTTTTTTAAAGGCACTTTTTGAACATTTACGCCAGTTTGGGTTAGGAATTTGGTAATTTAGTCTTAAATCCAGGCTGAAGTTAGATAAATGGTATAACAGACCGCGGAAAATTCCTCGTTGGAGCTTGAATCATAGGCCTACAACCTCAGTTGCAGTATGGAAACTAAACGATCTGCGTTGACTATCAGTATACACTAGTCATGCGGGTGAATAATACGTGCAGCCTTCAGCGAGAAAAATCTTTAGTTTTGACGAGAGCGAAATCTATACAGTGCGTATCAATAAAAACGGGACAGTTTTGAAAAGTCTGTCAAAATTTTGTTTCAAATCATGATGTCCATATTTTTATGTTAATAGATGCTCTGAAGTCTTATCTTTCAAATGTAATTTAAAAAAATAAGTTTCGTTCATGCTTGAGTACACACAGAACATTTTTATCGGGGGCTCAAAAAAAGGCTTGCGCACAAAATGGAAAAAACGAGAAATATGATCATCAGACTTCTTGCTAATCAGCAGTCTTCTTCTAAACTTTTTCTTTTTCTTTGCTAATATTTTCGAATTATGATTTGAAATTCATTTACAAAGCTTTTTATTGACTGTAATTGTTTTTGTTTTTGTTTTTTCTTTGTCATTTTAATATGTAATCTTTTTGCAATAAATTTTCCTTCAAACTTAAATGCCTTTTTTTGTCAACCCAAGAAAGGGGATGTCGATGCTTGTTTAATTGATTGATTGATTGATTGATTGATTGTTTGATTGATTGATTGATTGTTTGATTGATTGATTGATTGATTGATTGATTGATTGCTTTGTTTGTTTTGTTCATGCTTGATCGAACACGGAAGGTTTTTGTCTAAGGTTAAAAAAGGGGGGTATTATTTATTTTAAATCGGGTGCTACATTCGGATTGATTGTTACTTTACGCTGATAAATGATTATGTTAGTCAAATGAGGTGATTTTCCTATGATTCTTCCAACGATTTAATCAATCATTTGAACAATCAATTAAAAAAAGTAATCGATCAATCAATCAATCATTTAAAGAAACAATGAATTAACCAAACGATCAATCATTCAAAATGGTCAATCCTTCAATCCTTCATTCAATCAATCAATCGATCAATTAATAAATCAATCCATCAATCAAACAATCAATCAATCAAATTAACAAAGCAGTCAATCAATCAAATAATCTTCCAACCAACCAAATCCCCTTTCTTGGGTTGATAACATTTCTTATTTATTTTTCTTAGTTTGAGGGAATATTCAGTGCTAAAAGATAACATGTTAACGTGAAAAAAACAACAACAAAACAAAACAAAAAGCAATTCAAGTAAATAAATAGCTTTTTTAAATGTATTTTGAAAGCATATTTCTAAGACCAATGGCAAAGATAATGAAAAGGTTAAAAGTAAGTCTGCTGGTAAGCAAGAAGTCTGATGATCGTATTTCTAATTTTTTCTATTTTGTGCGCAAGCCTTTTTTTGAGCCCCCGACAAAAACGTTCTGTGTGCGCTCAAGCTTGAACGAAACTTATTGTTTCAAATTCCATTTGAAAGATAAGACTTCAGAGCATCTATGAACATCAAAATATAGACATCATAATTTGAAATGAAATTTTGGCAGACTTTTCAAATCTGTCCCGTTTTTATTGATACACCCTGTATAGTGAGGAATTTTGTGAAGTGGAATAACATAGACTGTCAGTGTATGGGATGAGACAGACAGAAGCCAAATAAAAGAAAATGAGAGCAAAGTACAGAGCCAGGCTAAAGGAAGATGTATTTTAAAGTATTATAATGAAGTTATATTATATATATTATATATTTCTGGTCAGTTTCCTTCGTTGTTCAAAGTTATATTCAAAAAGCTGCATCAATTCGCTGTGATCCTTCGCATTTACTCCAAATTGATTCGTTAGGGTTTATGCCAGGTGCCAATAGCTTCTTACCACACGAGCATTGAAGAGTTAATGGGTTTCAGGGACTGACCTAGCGTAGTTTACTATAGCTCAGCTGGTAGAGCGCCTTACTAGTGGTCTCTGGTTCCAATCCCGATGGTACCCCATTTTTTCACGTATTATAAAGCTTACAATTTTATCTATAAAAATGTTGCTGACATTGTTATACTGTATACGGTAGAGTGTTTTACTAAAATATGAAAAACCTTGTTTAAGTATGATAATTAATAGCTCGTTATATTTTCCTCAGATCCTACAGAAGGTATTTGTCGAAAGATAGATAATATATTTAAAGTTCGTGCAACGTTTATTTGGTCCGATAAATATGTAACACGGCGTAGGCGATGTGCTTTGATAAAAAACACTTGATGAAGCTATATATTAAAGCAAAATGTTTGTCATACCTCTAAATTCTAACACCATTAGTATCAAGATCGGGTAATTATACGAGCTTAATTTGCCAAGAATAGGAGACAAACCTATATAATCATATTTAAATCAAAACATGTCTATTAAACTAATAACAAAAACATACAAAATAAAAAAGAAACAGATGAATCCATAAAAGCAAAGGCCATATTAAGAATGGGGAAAAAGAAAATACTTTGAAATGTCCTTGTACCATTAAGCAGGCGCAAAAAAAATACGGCTTGCTAACGAATAACAAGCACAGGGAAATTAAGTTAACAAGCAGCATAGAATAAGATTAAAATACATGAATCCATATAGGCATAACAAGATGGAAAAATATTGTTAACTTTGAGCTTATAGATGAAAATGCCATAACTCAGAGTTCTATAAAAGGAAAATGCTATCTAAAAACAAATATGTTTTTTACATGATGCATATTGAACAAGCATGAATTCACCTTAGAAGAAAAATCATATTGAATGAATAATAATAATCAAGATTTTTTTGTATGGACTATGATTATATCTTTAATTTATTTTTGAAGAGTTCATCTTTTTCCCCTACACCATAACACGTTTTATGAAACTGCCTATACAAAACATTTTTTTATAAGTAAGAACATATAAAGATCTTCACGAGCACTCAATACTCATCAAATTGTCACGAACATAATTAATACAATCCGAGCGGACACGTGTTGTGTCAGACGGAGGGCAGAAAAGCCTACATTAGTAATATATTATAAACTATCACGTAATTCCTCTAACTTGTTACTGCTGACTACCTCAAAAGAAACTTTAAAAGAATTACTTTACTTTTATTAGATTTTCGCAAGAGTTAACAATCGAGTTATCCATCGAACACCAACCATGTAAATTATGTAGATCCTTCGCGAGTCTTCGATAAGTTAAAAATGCCTCTAGTGAACTTTCTCGGAGATCAAGAAAGCGCGAAATTGCAGAGCTGCTTCTCGCATTTTTTTGGGGAGGAAAGACAAAACAGGAGATCATATAAGGAATGAAGAGAGAAAAAGGGAGAAGGGAAGAAATGTTGGATTAAGGGCCTATATTTCTGCCTGACTTGTCCTTACATAGGTCCCTCAGTCACATGCTCATTGGGCGGAAAATCCTCCGTGTTTCAGCTTCGTACGGCAGGGGGCCCTGTCTTGAAATATTTGCTGATATTTCTCTGATTTAGGGGAAACCTCTGGAGTAAATTCAAACCATTCCCATCTTGTTTTTATCGTCATGCTGGGGATTTGTTGGTATTTGGCGTTTTATAAAATTCGACTTCTTTATGAACACGTAGAATCGAAATTATTATTATTTTTCTTAATAGGCGAATGCAGAATTGGGTCAATAATGGATATAAACGCGGATGAAAATCAAATCCTGCTTTGATGAGATATCTTTACTGAAATATGAATTAGATAAAATTTACGGCGCTACATGTTTATCAGAATTCTTCTGTAATGACTTTATTTTGAGAAAAAAAAATGGCAAAGATTTAACAAATCCTCTTCCAGGATTCGAACCTGGGACCTCCGGGTATGTGCACCAGCGCCTACCTCTTGGGGCAATCCTTCCAATTATGAGTTACAAATGTGTCGCCAGTGTTGTTTGTATTCGTCCACATGTCTTTCACAAGGTTGTGTATTCATAAACTTATCGAAATATCTGAAAGTGAACACACACTTCGTTTGAAATTTTTTTTTGTTATTCTTAATCAGCTGAATGCAGTGTATTTCACTATATTTAAACCAGATGTTTTGTTCCATATAAAACAAAATGAGGCACAGACTGAAGCACACAATCATCTTTATGCCAATAAGCCAATGTTGATATCTACCAAAAGAACCAAATACACTCTAAAAACTGAAGTGCTGTTTATAGCTCTTCAATGGGCTGAAATCAGCACTTTTTAAGTGCTTGCATAGTGACTGCACTCAAAGTGCTGTTTTAGCACTTTCACGTGAGCTGAACTTTCAGCAAAAATGGACAAAAACGGCGTGACTTCGTTGGGATTCGAACCTGGGTCCCCTGCCTGAGAAGCGCTGACGAGCACTTAAGACCGATTCACATCTCACGGTTGCTATAGCAGATCATATTGTTGCATGATGAACTTTCTTCAAATTTGCCATAATCATCTACTATGCTGTCATAATTAAAGTAAGTTAGCGAGATCTCCGTTGGTCTATTGGTAACGTCAGCGGTACTCTTCCACATATCAATTCTAGTTGTAAACTTAAGGGGAAGAGGGCGCTATCACTCTACGCAAAGCGAACGCGGCCATAGACTTTTTGTATTTTGCACAGTTTTTTCACTTTGTTTTCTTGATATGGCGAGCAACTATCTTTTCAAAGAAATGATCAACTTGAATAAGTACGCTAAGAGTCCGAATTTTTCAAAAATAGGAATAACTTATTGCAAAGGGAAAAAAAAGTCCTGTCACTTGTGTCAATTCGAAATCCTAGTAAGATCAAATTCCTGTACAATATGGCCGATTTTGCTCTCAAATAGCTCATACGCTGCACAGTCATCTTCCTCGATTACGCATAATTATATTACACCTTAATGATCAAGCAGTTTTTAAAAGCTTGAATTCTCAGCTTTCCAAATATGGTACATTCATCTCGATTGGTTAAAAAAAGTCCTGTCACTTTGAACATTATCACAAACGAATCTTTACTCGATGGGTCAATATTTCCGCATATCACATGCATATCGAATGTGGACGGCGTCTTCGCAAGATGTGACAAGATCACTATTTTAGTATTTATATCAATAATCGTTAGGAACATCAATCTATGTGAAATAAAGATTCTGATTACAACTTTAGCACAATGGTGTTATAGGCTTGCCAAAATGTCTTTTTCCCCAATCTGGTCTGAAGCATCTACCTACGAAAACTATGATAAAAGTTTAATTATTTATTTCATGTCCAGGACTAATTTCCTCGAACGGATCGACTGACAATTCCATTTTACCGACAGGGAAGTTTTCTTAGGCGAGTTTTTGTGCGCTAAGTAATAATTGCATGCAGTTGTCAATCGGTCGCTTCCCGCCGTTAGCGGCGGTTTTGTTTTTCAGCTGGTGCATTTCCACTAAACTCATGAATGTAATGTTGCGTTTCCCCTCCTCAAATAATGGACGCGTCTTTATGTTAAGATATAATGTCATACGTTAGATTTACATTTCACGTGGAGTAGAATTGATATGTGTCTAGGTGAACCCGGTTCGAATCCCATACTGACAATGAACATTTTTTTGTTAATTAAATTAGCACTTGGGTAAGTGCTAAAACAGCACTTCAGGTGCTGATTTAGCCCTTTAAGTGCAGTCACTATACGAGCACCCATAAATGAGCACTTCAGTTTTTAGTGTAGAGTGTATTGACATGACATGTTTTCTTCAGATTGTAATAAATACTTGACTTCTACATTTTTCACGGACGATAAACAATAACACATCGTCATGTGATACGGTTTTGCCAATCACTTTCCCTAGTTACACGAACGCGCTATCTAAAGTGAAACAAAGGTTTATAAAACAACAAAGTACACTCTTTGCCGTTGAGCTGTCACTGAATACATATAAAACAAAGCTGAGTAACTCCCGTGTGTGTTCTTATCCATCAGCCCAACCTATGTAAGAAAGTGAGGTAAGACTTTATTTGTATTCTCGTCACGTTCCCTCTAACATTATATAAAGGGTTCATGGTTGAAATCTGAAGGAAAAACGCATCCATCGATAATGCACAACAAACTGTATATTACACATACAAGTAAACAGCATAAGGTGATACATCAAGCGAGTTTTATCTTCAAGGTTTCTTGAGATACGCCTTCAATCCAAATTCAAACGTATCCGAAAGAAAGAACTTCTTGTTTGTCAGGTTTTTTCTTCTCTCCGTTTTCCTCAAAAGAGTTGAGGTCACTGTTTGTGTCGTATTTCTTAAATTTGTTTATTTCCGTGTTGGAAACTAAATATCGCATAGATTTTTTTTTTTTATGTTTGTATGCGTATTTTCACCACTTTATTAATTTTGCGTGCTTGCTTGTATTTAGAACTTCAAGGAGGACACATCCTGGATACATTTTAAGACGTAAAATCTTTTAATGAGTCCAAATGAATGTCCTTGGAACTCCATTAAACTTGTTAGAATGGATTTTTGAATGTCATTTCAAGTAACCGATGTTCTCGCACATAATGCGATAAAATATTATGTGACATTATGACGTATCACATCGTTAGCATCTTCATCACTCTTCCAAGAATGTCAAGATAAAAATTAAGAGTTTTCATGCAAAAGGGACCAAATCCACTTTTCATGAAAATTGAGTTATTGATATCAGGTCATTGTTCTTTGAACAAAAGTATTTTCTTAAATGTTGATCGCAACTGTAAAAAATGCATTTTGTAATTTCCCTTTTCCATAGACGCGTGTACAAAATCTGGTAAACAAATGCCATTTCCTCTGAAGTTATACAAGTGGATTTAGTCCCTTTTGCATGTTAGCTGTTCAAATATTCATATCTTATATCACCTACCATCACACAATGTAGACAAATAAAATAAAATGCCGGTGAGAGAAAAGTTGAAGAAGTGATATGGGAGCCTCGGGGGGCCTATGATCGATTCCTTGAAAATTAAAGATAGGGGCATCTCGTTTGGAATCGATTATTACAGTCATCTCCCGTGAAATCTAGACATTCTCATGACATATTAATCAATATGAAAATTAGACTTGAAATTGGACAGACGTGTAATGCAATAAAAGTGAAACGTTGCATTCAAAATGTAAAAGGGATTTTTTTTTTTTTTCAAACTCAAAAGCGCCTTAGATTGCTGATCTATGCCGGTGAGAGCTTCGATTTATGAAACTATGTATCAATATTCATTATCAAATTACATTTTCAATCTCTAAGGAATTTCGGTGAGTGGAAATTACATTCTCTAATTCATTTATATTTTTGTACATCATATTTCGCACTAGCTTTATTATGTTGATGTAATTTAGAGTGAGAATTGTGCATGATGCCGTAGTATTGCATTTTGTGGATACCATCGACTATGTTTACGAAAAGGTTATTCTCAAGTATTTACTCCACACTTTTTAGGATGAAAATTATCTCAAACTTTATGACGGAGTTTTGATGCGCACTCAAGGAAGAAGGGGCAAATAATGAAATAGATTAATTTTGATGCATGTAATACAAGATGCGCAATCGTTCTTGCGTGGACAAGAGTGGAGAAGTTCACAAATAGAATGAATTGATTTCGACAATTCAAAGACGGTTGCCAACGCATAATCTTCCGTTTTAATCAGTACAACCGTGTGTGCTTCGTTCATGCCCCAAGAGTTGTTCTATTTCTTTGGTTGTCTTATTGCTTAGCGCAACACCCATTCCAATATTTGCAAGAGTTCTTTGCACTTTGGTCAGATCTGCAACTCGAAACCCGAGAGCCCAAGGGAGAGAGCGTATTTGGCGAGGAGTCCAGATACGAAATATTATGCGTTATGGTCAAGAAGAGAAAGGTTGGTCCGACCCCACCTGCTTGTACCTTGCTAGCCTCTGGGTGTATCACAAACACGTGGTTTGATGAACCCAGTGCAAGCATGAAGCTTCATAGCATAATGATGAAGTCATCACCCTTTCCACTCACAGTATCGGAGCGATCTAATAATATATTTTTAAAATAGTAATATCAGTGGCAGAGTCAGGTAGGGGACAGGGGACGCGTTCCCCTATATTTTGACAACCATTCATTGACTGTATATTCGGCGTCCCTCTATCGGACCTGCAGGCGCCCCATCCATATTTTAAAATCTATAGAACCTTAACTGCATATTCTTGCAACCCGTTAATCTTCGAGTACGATAATGAAGCAAACGACCCGACATTTTCCTTCTTCTTAAAAATCATTAATTCTGCCTACTCATATTTTGTTCTTATTAATCAGAACTTGTTATCTTCGTTTATTGCACTATCATTTCGTTTAGTATGCCTTCTTCCTTGTGAAATTGTACGTGATTACTACCCCTCCCCCTTCCACACATAAAAAAGATAATACATTTTGCGGCACCTTGTCATTTCCCTCCGTCTACTGCTCCCATAATTCCGAGAATTAATGATAATGCCTTCTTGCGATACCTGTGATAGCGGGGGAAAATAGATGGGTGGCTTACCAAGTTTACAAAGAATCGGTGTTCCTTGGGTATCATGTGGCTTCCTCATCGCTATTGACCATCTCGGCTGAGGTGGCGTCACACTTTACCGAAGCTGAGTAAAGATGGCCACACAAGATATGAAATGTTAGGTTCGAACTTGGGCAACACCCGAACAAGAGCCAAAACGAGAACGATGTCTACAGAAGGTTAAACACTGTATATACTCGACAACATACGAAGGGTGCATGAAATGCCCGGTGCTTTCGTGATCAGAGCAAAATTTGAAATTTTCCATGATCGTGTGTCCATCCTTGCTCATCTTCGGGACAGTGTGACGCGGGCTCTAGCATTATTGACACGAGATGGGCTGAAGCGACACTGTGTAAGCTTGCCAGTCTCACCCAAATGGTTTCTCTCCAAACATCGAGATTTGCTGCTGGAAAGCATCCCGATCCGCTTCCTATAAGGTGATGATGAAGGCTCTTTGGACCGTATTCCAGCTCACTTACTCCCATATTTTTCAATTCCAGTCGGAATAAATGTTGACACTTATGTTAAAAGGCATTCATCTTTTGCACTGTCCCCGGTCGCTCTCCTATCTTTTCCTATTCAAACGTCTCTCGTACGTTAAACACCCAAGGCATCGTCATTCACCCCTCTTGTACATCCTCACTTGTATATAATCAAACAGATGCACATTATAAATACATGTATGTTAATAAATCAGAAATACGCAAAGTTCTCTGGAATGCATATGATTATTAAGTAAAGCTTTAATATTTGTTTACAATACTTTTACATAGTTCAACACAAAATCAAATACAATATTTTAGGAAAGTCAGATTAAAACGAAATGGATTTAAAGCAACACCTCACACTTCAATGGGCGGTTAATATTATAGATATATTGACTGCTTTGAGGGACATGGTCGTTTCTAGACTTCTCAAGGGAATCTCCGCATCTGCTATAACCCAAGACCGCAGGTCGCGGGTTATGGCAGATTCGGAGATTCCCGAGAGCAGTCTAGAAACGACCATGTCCCGAAAATAAAAGCAGTCAATATATATTTTATATGCCGAATCTAAAAACAACAAACATGGTCTAATTGTGACCTAGAACTAAGTCTAAGTGAAGTCTACGATCTAGATTCTAAAATAGGCCTAACTCTAGACTAGCCTAGAGTCATGAAAGTTAAGTCAGTTCGAGCCTCTGGCTCTGCAGGCCACAATGCATGCTCACCACATGCACAGGCAACACATTTGCATTCTACTTACAACTAACTGCAAAATGCCGAGGAAGCAGGCCCTCCAGATTAACCTCTAAATCGCTTGTTTAGATCAACATCGTCATCGGAATTCAGGCTTAACGCTCAACTAGAAATCTGGGATCCGTTCTAGCGCGACGAAAGAATTTGTCTACGCTGCGCGCACGCGCGTTGACGCACAAGCAGCGGAGTTGTCTAAAATTATCGACCAAATCGCGCTGCAAATTATGGTATCTGAAATAAAGCGCATGCGCAGCAGCCTTGCACGTAAACAAATGGGGATCGCACTATGCCCATGGGCAAAAAGTACTGTAAAAATGTTCTATTGACCGGTAAAACCGGGAAAAATGTCTATGGCGGCCATAGGTCAGATTATGACTGAACTTTCAACCAATCAGAAGACAGGATTATTAAAGATTCTTAAAATGAGGTATATAATATTTGATATCTCCCGCTACATTGGATAGTGTTTTCATATCTACTGAAGATAGTTCACTCCCTTATTCATCTACCGCTCTTTGCCTAACTGTATAGTTCAGTGTTTTATTGAAATATCGAGAGCCACTGGATACAGAAAAGGCAATTGATAGACAGGAAGATGAACAAAATCCTAATCTCACATGATGCTTTCTTTAAAAAAAAAAACAAAAAAAAAAAACACTATTTTTTTTTCTTCAATTTAATTTGGTTTTATTCAAAAATCTCTTTCAAAAATCCGAAGACTAACAATGAGAGTTAACAAGATAAAAACATTAAATGTAGAATTTCGACATTATGATAACGGTTGAAGATAACAATCTTTTTTCTTTCATTTCATCTAAATGGAAGTGCGACATTTTTTGACAAATTGTTCATCTAATTTGCCTTCATATGGCAACCATAACCAATAAGAACAGGTAAATTTGGAACCTGAAATTGATATACTCACATCAGTCATGTGTCAGCGTACATTACTTGCTTTATTAGATTAGGTCATGTTTTAGAATGCATTTTTAGGGGCTAATATTTTAATGATCGTGAGAACCATTATTCCAAACATTTTCCAGATCATTTCCACGATGCAACTGCATGACTCAACAATGCCTTTATAAATCATCGTGGTATAAACCGGATAACACGTGACTCTCTTATTCACGCCCTTTGATTGGGATGTGTTTGGGCGTGTAATGAAAAGCTTTCATTTTTAGTTTATATAAAGCTTTACATTTATGAGGAGCATTATAAAAAAAACGCGGCAAAGATGCAACGCATAAATCCTCCTCCTCCTCCTCCGTAAGTAGCATCATTCATGGACACACACGTGTCCAACTCTACGTCGATATTCTTTTGAAATTCAAAGAATACCCTTTTTTAAAGAATGTCATATTTAAAGGTAGAGTTCTAGATATGAGGGATGAATACACCGTCGGCTATTGAAACCGTATCTTTATGAAGGTTTAGATATAAAAGCATCCACAATTCACACGCGTAAATTGACGCACACCCACGTATTAGATCATAATTGTGCGTAGGCTACATGACACGTGCGTGCAACGTAGCTTGCGGTGCATGTAGCCGTTGTGGGCCAATTTCTGCGACTCCTACGTCTCGGTAGGGTACGTATTGTTAAATCTTTCAACGTGTCTTAACTGCAACTTGCGTTTCGCAAAAAGTACGTGTGACATAGACTTTTTTTATATAAAGTATGTCGTAGAGAGTTGCAACCTGCTCGTACAATTTGTTGGGACCACCCCATAATGTACGCAAAAAGAAACTATCGTTGTCTGTCAAACACGCAGGTAACCAAGCACTTGCTACCTATTCATACCTGACACAAAAAAGGATCCTCGCATCCTCTTTGTACCGCTATTAGATTCCGTCTCATCATGATATATCATCAAATGAAGACTGAAGATTATAAAAAGTGGGTTTGTTTGGGTGTATCCGAGTTGGTTGTTTATTCAGGAGCGTTGGGAACATCGATTTGCCGCTTTCAGAAGGTGTATTTGCCTCTTGAGGGGAAAGGCCACACTACTGTGGACTCAGAGAGATTTATGAGGATGGGCCTGTGACGAAGATTAGAGAAGAGAGCAAATTTGAAAGAGATTAGCTAAGAGCTGTAACAGGTTCACTCGTTGCTATGACAGGTGTTGAGAGGGGGCGTGAAATATTGCGTCTAAAATATAATATAACAGAGATACTTATAATTGGATGTGTACCTTACCTTATCCCGTATATCCTGTACCATTTTCTTTTATTATATATTTCAGTTTTTATCATTTCAAGTAATTATGTATGATTATCCGCGATGATACATAAATAGTTATTAATTTATTACTAACTTATTTTACATTTGTGCGTTACTTGTATAACAAGTTTAGTTGATGTTATTCTATGATTTTCGTTAAAAATAGATTTAAGAACGACTCGCGTGACATCTTGTTTTTTCTACAGCAACTGATTTCCACTGCATTTCGCAACTTTTCCTTTGCCCAACGTACCCGAAAGGGTGTCGCGATCAAAACATGGACTGCTCGCAAAGGCGCGCTATGATTGACATGAAATTACATTAACGGTCTACGGTATCCTTGAAACGCTGACGGGAAAATTTGGCAAGACATGAAGGTGGGGATTTCCTGACCACAAATCAGGTATATATCTCGTTTGGACATGGATGTCGTGCCCCTTGGTGACAGATGGTCGATTCGCATTCGCGCAAATCACTGATCAATACACGACAAGCTAGTCTGCTTCTCCAGACCCTTTGTGAGAATGTCTGAGCAGAAACTATTCCATCACAGAAATATTGTTGTGTCACTGGACGTATACATTATATATATTTGTCTACCCGGCATGTTTTTCAGCTATCCGTATATGTCCCCAAAACTTCAAAGTTAACATTTTTGCTTTAAAAGTGAATTATATTTTTTTATTTTTTTGTAGACACTCGGTATATTAGTTTTCTTATATTTCTATTACATTTATTTTTTGGATTTTTTTTTTTTAAATGATTTTTCTTCATTTAATTTTGGCCAAATGACTGTACAGTTTCCTTATGTATTTGCATTCAAGTCCAGACAGTAACGCTGGCAGCCTTTTGAATATGTATTTTTGTAAAACTTGCCATTTATCAAAATATAAGAGGGACCTTATAAAGGCACCTTATTTACAAGCTATGCTTTTTGGGTTCCTCATTTCTCATGTAATGTAAAATTATTTAGAATCATGTTATATATTATGTATATGAATATTTTGTTCTTTGCCAGATTGTTTCGTATTTATTCATTTATTCGTTATTATGTATCAATTCTATTGATTTGTAAACTGTTGATATGACATGAGAAATAAAAACTGAACTGAACTGAATAAGTTGCATAAAAGAAAGCTGGTATACCGATTACATACCCTTCAAGCTCTGCTACAAAAAAATAAATAAAAATACTTACTTTAACCGTAACGCAGAGGGTAGAGGCCTACTTTGTTGTGTTGTAGATACGAAGAAAAAAAAACCATAAAAAATAACTACTCAGTGTAATCCCATTACGTCACTTTCGTTCATTATACTTCGTTCAATAGTCCAAGGAAAGCTTGTGCACCACATCAAATAACCTACAGCCTTGGTATGACATGAGCTGAATTGGGTCTACGAGAAGAAACTATGCTGGCTTGAATATCACTGGCGCGAAAAATCAAACGACAAATCCATTTGAATTGAAGCGTGTTCAGTTTAGTGGCCGGATGGAAGACCCAGGCTGTCAGATGGACGTCCTTGGGACTTGGACAGCGGTGAATAATTGCCCTCAAAGGCCCCCACTGAATAAATTTAGTTGTTAGATTATTTCTGCTAACATGGTTCTGTCAGAAAATCAAGAAGCTACAGGGGCGGATCCAGGCAGAGGCGCAGGCCCCTATTATTTGAAAATCGCTCATTGATTGCACATTTAAAAATTGGCGCCCCTTATTGGGCCTGGCGCCCCTTTTTTCAAATCTTTGATTCGCCACTAAAAGTTTACCGTTTGATCTGCATTTACATTTGAAAGGGTTTTACGGTATTTATTTTTCATGTTCATTTTTTTTTTTTTTTTTTTTTTTTTTTTTTCTTTATTGAAAAAATGTTAAAATGCGCCTGCGATGACGCATGTTATATATCATTTCAAAAGTGCTTTTATAATTAATTATTTCATTTCATTGTCTTGGTAACAACATCCTTGCAACTGAAATTCCAAGAAAAAAGATGAGAAGGACAAAAGTAGAACTTATCAGGCAATGAAGTGTGTTTCACGTGCATGGAGAGAAACATCTTCAGGAAATTCTTGCATCATGAAAAAGGACTCAATCTGCATGCTCCCAATTCATCTCGGAATGAAGAAGTTATCAGGTTCCCTCGGTCATCGTGCATTTGAGTTTCCATGGTAACCTCCTCCTCTTTGTATCTCTAGCAATCTTCTCCTACCTTGATGTTCCCTCTCCACCTCGAGTTCAACGTCACGGAAGCGACGGATAAGGTTCCACGTCGGGCGCAGGTGAGACAGAACATGGCCCTCAGCTCCAAACCATCTCCGATCACACCGTCACAAACGTGCACCACCTATTTTCTCATATTTTTTTTTATTCGCCCACCCCCTCACCAGTCTCATTCCTTGTGTTATATCTTTAAAATTGTCTTTGGTTATCACACAAGATTGAGACATGAGCAGTGACATTCACAGAAAAGTGTGGAATTCTGATTCTGAGACCTTCTGCAATCGCATAACACAAAGTAACGTGCATCAGATCATAATTCCATTTCCTAATATTATTTGTTCCTACGTTTTCTTTCATTTGCCATCTATGTCACAAAAAATTATCAAATGATTAAAGTAACATCCACACAAATTAGTGATGAACTATGAACTTCCTTAATCTTATATGTACACCTGTGCATTAATATTCACCAATTACCGTCTATTTCTATTTGATAACTCTATTCGTATTTAGTATAGGGCTACTAAAGTTAGTTATACTTCGAGAATACCAGCCATGAAATCTAAAAAGCAGGAGGCTACATATTCATTAAATATACACATTTTACAGATAACTGGTCCTGTAAAATCACCATCATCATCACCACTGGCGCAATCTCCATCATCATCGCTCACCAATTTCTGACCACCCTCTTAATCGACGCATCTCTTTTGCCCCTCCTATATATTTTTTCTATTGCAACTCATCTGTATCAAGACCACGATCAAAAGCTTTCAGAGGTTTGAAAATGACATGCAAAGTGCAACCACACGTTCATCATGCTATACGACATGTAATATTCGATATTGTCCACTTGTCAATGTGTTTGTCAAGAGACTGTATCTCTTCATATTTATTCAACTTCAAACATGCAACAATTATGATGCTTAAATTACACATGTCAGCTCTATGCTCGATATATCTTACCTGTACTTCAAAGGTCAAAGTCAAATTTGAGAGGAAAAAAAAATCAAATTGGAATACATCATGTATATAGGGGAGACTGGGGTAATTATGGCCCCCCTTTTCACATTTCCTATTACTACCATTAAATGAAAAGTCCAATGATATTCTAAATATGTAAAAATACAGTCGGTCCATATACCTATAATATACAAAGGAAAGTATAAACCTGCTACTTCTCATTTGCATATTAATTACCATTATGTTAACAACTTTGGGGGCCATAATTACCCCCCACGGGTTGGGGTATTTATGGCCCCTATTGTAATGAATGTATGAATTCAAAGATATTATGCTAATTAATGATGGTAATGTATAATAACTGTTGTTGGGTATTCCTAATACACTTATCAACAACCAACAATGCATGCACTGTAAAAAATGTTTGTATTTTTACAGCAAATCTGCTGTCAGCAGAGTCGCCATAAAAAATGTAATTTAAAAAACAGTTTTATTGTAAATTTCTCCTGCTAATAATTACGTGAGAAATACAAAATATACATCAGGAGTAACACATTTTTCCCGTTTTTACCAAATATGTAAGCTGTAGAACTCTAATGATTTTTTTTTTCTTCTCTTTCATTAATTATTAGAGGAGAAATTTACAGCAAAACTGTTATTTCAAATTACATTTTCGTATGGCGACTCTGCTGACATCACTTTGCTGTATTATTTTTTTACAGTGTACACTGTAAAAAATATATGTATTTTTACAGGAAATCTGCTGTCAGCAGAGTCGCCATAAAAAATGTAATTCAAAAAACAGTTTTGTTGTAAGTTTCTCCTGCAAATACTTACATGAGAAATAAAAAATATACATCAGGAGTAACACATTTTGTTCCGTTTTAACCAAATACGTATGCTATAAAACTCTAATGATATTTTTCCTTCTCAACATTATTCTTAATTAAGGGAGAAATTTACAGCAAAACTGTTATTTCAAATTACATTTTCGTATGGCGACTCTGCTGACATCACTTTGCTGTATAATTTTTTTACAGTGTACACTGTAAAAAATATATGTATTTTTACAGGAAATCTGCTGTCAGCAGAGTCGCCATAAAAAATGTAATTCAAAAAACAGTTTTGTTGTAAGTTTCTCCTGCAAATAATTACATGAGAAATACAAAATATACATCAGGAGTAACACATTTTGTTCCGTTTTAACCAAATACGTATGCTATAAAACTCTAATGATATTTTTCCTTCTCAACATTATTCTTAAGGGAGAAATTTACAGCAAAACTGTATTTTAAATTACATTTTAGTATGGCGACTCTGCTGACATCACTTTGCTGTATTTTGTCTGTATTTTTTTTTTTACAGTGTGGTTTAATCAATAATTGGTTCAGCCTAAATGTTGAAATTTTGCAATCATAGCAATACATATATTTATGTACAAAATCGTACAAGTTAATGTCCCAATCTACGCTTATCTGCGCTTATACACTGTTTATGCATTGGGGGCCATAATTACCCCAAATGACATTTTCAATTTGATCCCCCTTTACAGCTCTAATATTGAAGATATTCAGGTGGAAGTTTATCTGTTGTGTTTTTTAGTTCCTATTGTTTCAGTTTCAATCAAAATTCCATCTTAAATGATTTTAATTAATGATATCACACCCCACATAAAAAAGCAGACTTGCCACTTTCCAACGAACAGAATTGTAATTGCCGTACATTTTAGGCTCCCCTAAGCACAAAATTTCATGTAAATGGCTTATTTTTCTTATATGATAGTAGGAAGGGTTTAGCTAGGCATGTGTAAAAATTAAATTATCATTGTGTAATGCAGCAAAGAATAATAAGCTCTCAAAGACAAAGGGGCCATAATTACCCCAGTCTCCCCTACATCATGACTTTGTTGAAGAAGAACGGTTCCTCTTTGACTCCTTGGAATCATATCTATTCCTCCCTCCCTCCCTCCCTCTCTCCCTCTCTCTCTCTCTCTCTCTCTCTCTCTCTCTCTCTTGTAACATAATCGTACATCATTATAATTATTTCAGCTCTCACTTTTTAAGTTTTAAACGTCATATCTAATTCACAAACTTGGATTTTCAAATGTTTGTACATCCCAATCTAGAGCCCTCGCTTTTCAGATTTTTCTACATCCCATTTTTATTTTATTTCTATTTTTATTATTTTTTATTTTTTTAAAGATCACCCCGGCCGAAATAATTGCTCTCAGTGGAGGGGGGCGGGTAGGTGTTAATACATTGCCCTCCTGTCGTTCAATATTCAAATTACATCCAGAGAATAGGGCGTGATCCTTTCACCTTGGTTGGCCATGCATTTTCTTTTTCTCGGGGCACTCGGCCCCCTGTATCCTCGTTCTGGGCACTTTATTCTATTTGGGGTAGGGGGAACATTCGCCGGGGGCACTTCCCCCCTGTGCCAGCTGGATCTATCACTGTAAGATATGTAAATAATAGACAAGTTAGCACGTGATTTATTTTCAGTATATAGGCCCTATTCCCTTTTGAAAATCTAACTCTCTCTTTTTTCTTTCTCTGATATGAATCCTCACAGAGAGGTATTAAGAGATGACTATAGGATCCTTTAGTATCCATGGCAACGATCGGATACAGGTGTTGGATTTTCCAGTAATCAGAAAAGAAAACTAAAACAAAACAAAAAAGTGCGGTATATAAAGCCTGCGGCACCAACATTTGCAGATACAGGACTTATCATCGGCGTATATATTCCTACTGTCATACGTATGCTTGATTTTTCTCTCATGATTGATATAAAACTATTATGCTCTGTTGATGATATGAAATCTCGTATAGTAACGCACTTGCATATTTTCTACGTTAGGAGAAAGGGCGATGCATGCAGTAATTTTACGATTTTAAGTGTTACTCTCTTCAATGAGATTTATCTTTATCCAAAATGATTTCATCGAATGAACTTCTGATTGAATAAAGATGGATTATAATATACTTACTGTCATTTTTTTTTAACTCAAAACTTATTTCCCGACAAAATTTGATTTCTGGTGTTTAATATAATGTGAAATATGCCTGGATGATAAGCATGTGGGCCGAGATGGATTAGAGTTACTTTGTGACTTGCATACCGTTCGACTCCTTAAATCGAGAAAAAGAGAGAGGGAGAGAGAGTGAAATAACTTTTCGGGGGAGGGATGCAAGTGAACGTGATATTCCGAATATAAAAAATGAGAACAGTGCGACACTCATTAACATTCAGGCTTAATACACACGTTTGCTACGAGCATTATGTCATGGCATGAACTCACATTGAATGACTTGAACAAGAAAAGTCGCATTCTCGTGTGTGAGTTAAAGCAGTGCCGATGCTTATTCTAAGTGCGCGGGGTATATACAACTTCGTGACAAGACTTTCAATAACGGCGTTTCTTTTTGGTCTCTGTTCTCTGTTTTCTTGTCTTTATTTTCTCGAGTGTAGTTGGCCTCGTAGAAGAGCCTCGTTTTATTCAGAGGTGCTGAGATAGAGACGCCAAACACTTACCATGTCAACCGACACGCTACTCTTTCTTTCTCTCTCTCTCTCTTTCATCTCTCTTCTCCTACCTTCTCCTTTTCTTTTTATCCATCCCCTCTCTCTTCTTATCTCCTCTCTCTTTCTTTTCCATCTCTCTTTGCTGCTACCTTCTGTTTTTTGTTTTTTTACTCCATCTCTCCTTTCTCTCTATATATCTATCTTCTTTCACCCCTCTTCTCCTATCTTTTCTTTTCTTTTTATCCACCCCCCCCCCCTGTCTCTCTCTCCTTTCATCTCTCTTTTCTCTTACTTTTTTTTTTATTTTTTTTATCCATTCTTATTTTCTCACACTCTTTCTCTCTCTTTATTTTTCTATGTATATTTTCTTCTCTTCTCGTTCCAAATTTTCTCTTCATTTATCAATTATGGTACTACTTGTATTTGTCTTTCTATGATAATAATAATAAACAATGGTGGCTTCTTTTATAGCGCTTAGGTCCGTCATGCATGACGCTCATGGCGCTTTACCAAGAATATTTACACATTATTACCCCGGTCATAGCTGACACTCGTTGTCTCTTAACCGTTTCTCTCTCTAAATCCTGTATTCTTTCAATAATTGTCGTTCACTCCTTTCCTGTATCTATTAAAAAAAAGAACATAAATATCTTTCTCTTCACTCAAATTTTTTCTTCTTTTTTTTCCGTTATCATCCTGTTTCCGGCAACCCAGAAAATTCGTTTTTTGTTTTTGCATATCGATTTCGTTTCTCATGCCCTATATAATGCCTTTTGTTTCTGCGTCTTTCCTTACTTGACCACCCTCCCCCTCCCTCTCTCTTTCTCCCTCTCTCTCTCTCTCTCTCTCTCGCTCCTCTCTCTTCCTCTCTTTCTCTTCTCCTTTCCCTCTTCTATCTCTCTCTGTGCCTCGTACACAGAACACGTAGCCTTAGCCTCGCATACTCGACTTGAAACGGAAGAGAATGCATATACTTGAAGTAGCGAGTCTGTTGAGACTGTCATTGTATTGCTACGGTTTGTCAACTATATACCAAAAAACATTCCAACCTATCAACAAATTTGCACTTAAATTCCTTGAGAGCTATTCAAACCCATTTGCTTGAATATGATTTTGACAATTATTGAATTTTACATAATCCGGATGTAGGCTACTGTAGTGTTTTTATTTTTTATTTTTCGTTTGCTTTATTAAATATATATATATATATATATATATATATATATATATCTACCATTATGTTAAGTTACTACACAGTGAGATGATATCAGAGTTTCTTAATTTTCTTTTCTGGTCTCAAATGACAAGATGGCATCGACTGTGACAGAAAGAAGAAAAAACGGTGAAAATTCTGTTATTTTATGAAACATTTTATAACATTCAAAATTTAAGTTACGGGACACTAACAATTTCTAAATTAGTTTTTAGTGTATGATCATTGTTGTAGATGTTTAAATTTCATAGATATTTCTTTATTATAATGGTTATAGAAACTTCAATTCATTATTTATCTATTTGTGTTACTTGATTAATACTAAGTTATAGGGGCTTGCGCCTTTTTTAAATACGGAACAAGCTTGATTATTTTATATATTGATTTGAATGTATTATTGGATATGTTTCTATTGAATGTTTCTATTATGTTTATAAACGGAAATAAAATTGAATCTAGAATCTTGAACTGAATCTACTCATATACGATTTTTAACACTTTTTTTCCAAGCAGAGAAGTACAACATATATTTTCAATTGTAATAGAAATGCATTCCTTCTTTGGACGTCGTTAACCGCCAGGCAGAAGTAATCTAATAAAGAACAAATGACGTCTTTAAATGAGATCTTAATTAACTATTTACTCAATTAGATCAGCAATTAAGATGAGTTGATACAACAAATGTGGGGTTCAGACATGAGACAAGAACTGTATAAGACTGGCTATGTTTTATATGTGACTATAACCGGAGTAGTTGGGATTAAAGTTAATGCTGTATAAATGTTGATGCATGTACAAAGGCATTTGCCTTCTGTGTATAGCGATCCTATATCATTGTAATTTTTTTTTTTTTGTGAGGGGCACTACATTTTCTTCGTTTCAAGTCTTGAGCTCTTTAATTCTCTCTTTTCATAATACATGCGCCACCAACGTTCATCGTCATAAAATGCCTTCCTTGTGGGGCGACAATTTACTTTTCCCTATAGCACACACCGCCACTGAGAATAGAAAAAAAAGGAAATATTTAATTTAAAAAGCTAAACAAAACAAAACGATGAATCCCGAGTGCAGGAAAGAATAAGTATTAATCATTAAAACTGCATGTGTTATCGTAGGAAAACTGTAGTGTTTGATTTATGGGGCTTGTAATCATTTTGAAAGAAAACGCATTGCTAAATGCATGATTTTGAGTAGATCTACACTCTTTTCGACCAATCTCTCAGGATCTCGCAGAAGAGTGACGTCACAATAAGGTCTAGTCTGAACGAGGCTAACGATCTCCCTTACATCTTCCATCTCGTGTTTCTTTGGACACACTCTGTCTCGAAGCCTTTAATGGTCGGGTTACAAACGCCATCTTTCATCTACTTCTGATGCTTTAATTGCGTTGAAACTACTGCGTGACTCGGTGTGTTTTCTTCAATACAGTTCAAGGCTCAAGCTTAATGAGCAGACCCTTGATTAATCATGAGCAACTTTCTCTCCAAATTAGATTTGGTGACGTAATCTTAGCCAAAGTTTGTTTGATAAGACGCATCATTGATAGCCATGCAGTTAATTATACTTAGGGTACTACTTTTCCAACACAACCGGGGGGGGGGGGGGCAATTCACATTTGTTTGAAATTTTGAAGAGACTCCTTTTATATTTACATGTGTTGTCTTAGCTGTGCACATCCGACTTTTGGCAATATGAGATCATGGAAAATAACCTCGATTTCAAATATTAACAATCTGTCTCCATTCACGAATAGGTAACACATGATTGTATTCACCTCCACAACAAACATATCGGTTTCTGCTTTCTTTTTTCTTTTTTTTTAAATGAGCTCTGAAGCAAAAGTTGTATAATGGGCATTGTAGACTAAAATAACTAACTTGATACTCTCAAAAACATCAAAGTGTTTATGTAACATGAACTTTGATTTATTCATATGTCTTTGCTTAATTTGTATTTCGCACTGAACAGATGAGTTCAGTGGTATCTAGTGTGGATGTATTAACTAACAGTGGCGGATGCAGGCGAGGGCACAGGGGACGCGCGCCCCCTCTACAATGTGAAAACTACTCATTGACTGTATATATTAAAATCGTATTTTTTTTTGGCTGCGCCCCCTATTTCTTCAAATTTTCGGGATGCGCCCCCCGTATTTCAAAATCCTGGATCCGCCTCTTACTAATACACATGACATAGAATAACAGACGGTTAGATTGCTTTGATAAGTCACGGGTGGAAATATGTCACCACCGCGTCAAGTGCTAATTCATTCATTGAGATTGCACGAAGATGGGACTGCCTCAGTCTTATCTAATCTCTTACAGTGTGCCGCTCATCTTATTGAATAACTAACACACACTACCTAGTCCCGTCTAATTGAAACGGGGAAAGAACGTGCAAACAACGTTATTAAAGCCATGGTCGTTACCGTAAATGTAATATATGCCCTTAGGGTGAACATAGACTAGCTCCCACAGAAGCATAACCTCATTTCAGATTCACCAGCGTTATTTGAGAGAAGGAAAAAAAAGAGAGATTGGACAAGAGATCCTAACTTAATTCTTAGGACGAGGATTGCGAACGCATGTCCAAATTAAGTGTGGCACCCCCCGGGGCGGACCGCTTTAGTTTTCACTTTCCCCCAGAATGGTAAGCGAACCCTTCTGCGGTGATATAATACGCGCAGAGATAAAGATTTCGTAGACGGGTTTAGAGTGGGAGATGTTGTCGGGACGCAGTCTCAAGGGGGATGTTATCTGAAGTAGATGTGGACGTGTTTGGCAGGGTGGAAACTCACTTTTCACTCAGTGTGCAACAAGTGACATGAATTGACCTTGCTAAGACGAATCGACCCTTTCCGGCTGTATTACACATACATACATACTATAACTCCATTACCTTCTAACTAGTCGAGTCTGGGTTCGATTTAACAATTATATGATAGGCTTTTGTATATATTGGCGTACAATGTATCTTCTATTTTGCCATACAGGCGGGGAGTCCCCCTGCCCCCTTTTACATCTAATTTGAAAGCCACTAATTGAGCGTACATGTTGAAATCGGAAGATTTTGGCTGCACTGCCCTATTTTTCAACCTTGTTCTCATCATTTTGTCATATTTTATTAAGTTCATACCACCCAAGATACTTGATTTTTTTCTTCCACAAACAACCTTAAATATCAATTGTCCGGGCTTTATAAGAACATCGGGAATCTACTCAATTTTAAAAATCAAGCCTGAAAAAGAAGAAATGAATACCAATTTATTCCAATTCATTACAGACTGGTGATCTTTTCATCTCAATTCACTTGATGAAAAGAAAAATCACATTGTGTCCATGGCAACGCCGTCATTACTGGCCTATATTCCCAGCAGTATGTAAATCACACGACAGTGGGGGAACTAGAGTGTGCAAATACGATTCATGATTAAAAAATAGTCTCCCGTACCCTCGAAAAATAAGAGTAGACTTTTGTAAGTTACTTCACATACATGCTCATTCAAGACCGTTGGATGTACGTTAGAAAGTATCATTCACATTTCTACTCAACCTTTTTCAAAATTAAAATTAACATTTTTATATCTTCAAATAACAATAAACGCATAAGTTAACCTCAGTATATGGTTAAAACAAATTGACACCTTAATGAAAAATAGAATATTTATTTTGCAAGAAGGTCAAAAGTGACGTAGAAATTGTTCAAAATTATTTTCGAAAATACCATGTTATTATCAGATTTTATTTTTGAAATTTAATTAAAAGGTAGATTAAGAATTTCCTACCATTTAAATTAATTTGATATCCTTGGCAAAGTCCTAACTTGCCAAGAATTCAATAATACTATTGTGTAAAGTTCGCCTCAATTTACAATAATACATGTCTCGAAGATGTCAAACTATTTATTTTTGTATATATTCTAAATCAATACTAATAATATCAGTATATCCCCAAGGACATGTATAATGTGGGAGAAAGAAGAAAAAATATATATTATACAATGTACTCTGTTAAGTGTTTCTAACGGCCGAAAAGAAGGAAGGGGAGAAAGGGAGGGAGAGAGAGAAAGAGAGAGAGAGAGAGAGAGAGAGAGAGAGAGAGAGAGAGAGAATAGGGTAGAAAGAGAGACAGAGAGAGAGAGAGAGAGAGTAGAGGGGGAGGGGAATACAATCCTAAATTCCGTATGGAACAGATTTATTAATTTGTCACGTATCTCTAATAATGTATGTGAAATATTCACAACAGGTACGCCGTAATTACAATTATTTTCTTCCATGATAAGAATAGCTAAAAATCTGCCTCCGCTCACTTGTCTATAAAGCTAAAGCCATATTACTGTGTAATATAAGCTGACGTGCCAACAACACTTTTGGGGAAACCCATCTCTCAATTATTCAATGCAACATGATATGCAGTCAGAGAACTATATATATACTTGAACTCTTGTATATTGGAATATAAGATGTCTTCTTCGTTAGACCTGGCTTGCTGTAGGACTCTAGGGCGTCGATACTCTGTCAGTATCAGAAACTTTTTTTTTCTTTCTTTTTTCACGGGGAAATATTCAAGCCGCCGCGGAATTATGATTCACACTCCTGGAATTTAATGTCTTCAAAAGTTTAGATACAATACCTACTTAGTTTCTTCAACGTATATAATGAGTATATAACGTCATGGAATACAAAGTTCCTTAATTTTCTGCTATCGACAGGAAATTCATTTTTTTTAAATCTCTGATTCAAAGTACCTAGTACTTTAAACCAGTTTTCATTTATTTTTTTGAAGTAAGTGAAAACTTGTGAATGGTTATCTGTTCTTCTTATACTTTTGTTACGTTCATTTAGGCTTCATATTAATCATAAGATCCACGAATACAAATGTCTTCTTCAGCCAAATATTGGTTTGCAAAATGATGAGTGATAGGAAAGTAAATTATATATCTTGTAATCTATCTGGTTATTGCTTACTCGTGTAATTTAAACTGACATTATTCAACTTTAAAAGGGGTATGTATAATATAACCTTTGACGAACTGTCTTTGTGTTAGCTTGAAGTATGCGAAAAACGTCTAAACTGTCGTGTCTATAAGTCATGAACTTTCACAAAAGTCATGATCGTTCACAATGAAAGCTAAATAGTTTACATCATTCTTATAGTCATTACGTTTGATCGTCTTCTGAGGAACAGAAGATGAATCTTCATTTTTAAAGACCTCAAGTTTGTTATGAATCATGATCTCGACTTATTTTTATGATCCTTTTCATGAACCTTATTCAGATAACAAAAACATATTTCTTCATTAATCAATACAACGCTTCAATTTTTCTTAAGATGGATCTGGAAAGGGTTAACAACATTATTAGAGTCAGCCTTTAACTTAGAATGGCGTCCCTAGGTCTGACATAGCGATTGCTCCATCAAACTGAATTCATTTACTTTATAAAATAAAATTCAATAAGCTACTTCAGAGAAAATCATCCGTCATATATGGAGCTCATTATATTGCACAGTCTTTGAATAAATCAGATCGAGCGGGTTTCCTACGCAGCATTCCCATATCGCCCTAAACAAGAAGCAATTTTTACTCATTAGAAATCAAATATTATAGTGTATACATCCGTCAGTGCGCTCATTTCTCTCTCTCTCTCTCTCTCTCTCTCTCTTCTCGTCTCTCCCATTCGCGCTCTCTCTCTCTCTCTGTCTTTCTGTATACATTTACTTTCCACACCCTACGTCAATGTTACTCACAGGCCCGTAACTAGGGGGGGGGTCCGCTTACAAAATCGAACGACCTCAACCTACCCTTATAGCTAATGTATGTTACTCTTCTTGAGGCCGTAGGCAGAATTTTTTTGAACACCCCCCCCCCCCCACCCCGCTTATCGCGTGGCCAGCGTGCACTGAAATTTTGTGTATGTACTTTTTACTCGCCGCCGGCGTGACTTGAAAAAAATTGATGCACCTTTTGGTCCACTTTTGCAGATTTCGAACCCTCCCGTAAAAATCCTAGTTACGTGCCTGACTCAACATGCCCAACATCAGTAAAATATCACCTGCATCAGTGAAATTTTTACCAACCCTACTTTTGAAAGGGCAAAAAGGGGTATTATTTTCATTTGTTGTCTATTAAGTACAGAGGAGAGGTTAATGTTGATTTAGTATGATATACGATGGTCATTTCCTCAAAGGCATATGACCACACTGACCTTCAATGTTGATCGTTTGAATTCATTATGTCGCTTCTACTATCCGTACTATTCAAAAATCAGATCTTGATGTTATCTTAAGAAAGCGCAGAAGAACCGTGGAATTAATTTTTGATATCTTTAGCAAATGGATTTGGGTAATGAAGCAATCGGACTTGATTAAGATGACATATTGACCCTTCTCATTGAATTATTTTCATGACCCGGCCATATGATTGATTCTTCCATGTCTTAAGTGTCGCTTAAGATATGGAGAGAGAGAGAGACAGAGACACAGAGAGAGAGAGAGAGAGAGAGAGAGAGAGAGAGGAGAGAGAGAGAGAGGGAGGGAGGAGGAGAGAGAGAGAGAGGGGGGAGAGAGAGAGGGATGGGTTGTGACGATGGTGCTGATGATCATTTAAACATTCTTCCCAAATCCTTATGTAAATCGTCATCATCATTTCCATCGTCGTCGTTAACATTATGTCATCGTCTATTTCCACTCCGCTCTTTTTCTCCGCCTCCTCTCTTTACAATTTACTCCATCTTAAACGTTCATGTTTAATCGTTGGTCATTTATTCGAAACATTAAGCTTTTTTTGCTTTCTTCACTCGTAGTCTTTCTAAAAATTATCAAACCCATTAATCTTCTCACCCCCCCCCCATGTAAAAAAAAAAAAAAGAATAAAAAAGTTCAATTAAAATTCATTAATTCGTTACTGCAAACAATCATGGTAACTTAAAATTTAATTCAATTTGAAAACATCTAACTTGAAAATGAACAAAACTTAAAATACGAATAACTTAAAAAGTATTTAAATATCTCCCTCTCACCCTCGCACACACACTTTCTCTCCCTTTCTCTCAATAAATTGGTTCGTACTATCTAGTGTCTTCTCCGCGTTCCATTATTTTCCATACGCCTTCCAAATTGGGTTGACTGACCGCAAATGTTTGATGATTTAAAGTCAAGATTCAGAAGATGGCTCACCCTCTTCAGGGCCTCGTCCAGACTTAACTTAAACAAAAAACACCTCAATGTAGAATTCACAACAGAACAACAATAATTTTAAGAAGACGGGAAGAAGAAACCAGCACATACGCATCAAAGACCGCAGTGAGCATTGTGTATGACAATGATAAATGCATTTTACGATGTTACTCAAATATAGATTGTTTCGAGGAAAAGATGTTACACTCAAATTAGTACCAAACTTGTATATTTCTATAATATATAAAGTGTATTATGAAAATGTAACTTCATCACATCATACTATATGACTATCTAACTATATACTGAAGTGACATTCTACATGAGTTTCAATATAGTGATGTTGAAATTAGTATTTGCTCATAATTTATATAAACGGAACAATTATTTAGGGTACAGTGTACCTACTAAAGTAACTCTCACGGCCCTGACAACTTTTTAAAAAAGAAAGACTATCATACTTATTCTGATTATAAAATTTGTGACTTTCCGTGTATGCTTAATTCGGACTATTTCATTTGACCGCAGCGGTCTTTTTTTCGAGGTAAAACGTCTGAACGATGACTTTAAGGCCCTCTCGAGTCGTGTCTAGGGAATGTCTTATTAGCATATCAATCAAACGTGGTATAACGTGCCAAATGAAGGGGGAATTTAGGGTGACAAAGTATTCTTAAAATAAGGCGATAGCTGAGAAGATGACTTGAGGCAACTAAAATATTGAATTACATCGTAATGAGATATTGGTCAAAGCTAAATGGATTAATGGTATAGAATGAGGACGCGCTGTTTTTTTAAATTGTGACAATTTTAGTGAAAAATGACGTAATCAGTAACTCTCAAGAGGTGTGACTCAATAAGAAATAGTCAATGAAATGACTAGAAATAGGAATTAAATGCTTTCATCATATTTTACATCTAAAATCACATTTGACATGAAAGTCTCATGACATATTATAACCTCTTGAAAATTGATGTAATACGAGGAGGAAAGAGTTGATGAGTATTTTGTATGTGGCGGATAAGGGTACAACTCACAAATTTTAATGATAGTTGTGTGGGCGAAAATACTTAAAGAAATATGATTATTGAGAAGTAATAGAGACATAGTATTGTCCGTAGACTTCTTTGTCTTTACGTAACATTAATTTTACTTGTTTAAAATAAATCAGAAAAATATGTGTCCTTTTGAATAAAAATAATAAATCTAAGAAACAATTCAATCAGGCATAACGAGCATTGAACTATCAATTTCTTATCTCAGATTTTTCATGAATTACATGCATTTTGATGACATACTGAATGGATGATTCTTTTGACCAAGACGCAATATCGGCATGCATGCACGTTGCATTGAATGCTAGACCAATTGTGTATAAGAATATTACATTGGTTCATACTTAATAGAGATATATGATGTAGAGAGAGAGAGAGTCCTCGCGAAGCGAAATATATGACGGATGTTAAAGAATAATACAGCGAAATCTCATAGATCTTTGGCTTGATATCCTTTGAGCCCAGACGCTGCATCTCGGAAAGTAAGAATATCTTTCTTATCACAATACATTGCAACGTTTGCTCTCCATATCTCAAAACACATCAATCATGTCTCCGAACCTTACAATTTGAAATATTCCATGCTTCAAAAAAAAGGGCAAGGAATAGATGGTAATGTGGTGGTCACAACACGTGGAAGGCTACAGTTATGCGGCAGTCACAAGTACACAGTGCAACACCAGCGCATTGAAATTTGTGAAAATTGCCGACAACGCGTATACATAGTCAACACATATAAAAATACGCAACGAATGCACATCGTTAGCTAAACGCGCTCGACGAATGAGTAACGCACACCCACGGTACGCATAATGTGCGTTGGCCATGCGTCGTACATCTGACTGCACTATAAACGTGCGTGCAACGTAGCTTGCGTGGCATGCACGTTGCATGTAGCCGTCGTGGCCGAGTTTCCGCGATCCCTCCGTGTTTGAAGGAAAGGTATCGTAAAATCCTCCGACGTGTCGTACCTGCAGCGTGCGTGTCTAAAAATAAAAGTACAGGCGAAGCAGAAATATCCGTCGTAGAGAGTTGCACCTACGATATGTTGTGACAGCGCCATTAAACAACTGTCATGCTTGCCTTTGAAAACCTTCACCGATATGAAGACATTATATTCTTGGATGAGACAAAGATTGTATTCTTTAATAAGCTCGATGCTCCATCTACTTGACAGCATCTTGTCGTTTCACCTTCAAGATTTCAAAGACCAACTCGTATAAATAGAAACACAACTGCTTACTGGCTATTCACGGAATATTTCGCGAAAACATGATTCAGTTAGATTTTAAAGCAACTTTTGTTCGCTCTGAATGTATTTTTTCCTAGAAAATAGATGAGAGGCTTTGTAATAAAATATTTAAGTTTAACATTGACCTTGTTCGATACGAGCAATATTACACGATGAATAGTATTTAGTGGGTCATAGAGTTCTTCTCTGTTACTTTTCTTATTGTTCACACAGTTTCATAACATAAGTCATGCACGAGGGTTCTTTCTGCTATTTAAAAATGAAATAAACTATTTTTAACATTTTTGTTGTTAATTTTGGTATTTCACCGTATTCAACCTGATATTCGTTGTTTATGTGGCTGTCTTATTTATTTCTTTATTTATTTTATTTTTCTATTTATTTATTTTTCCAAAATAACAGTAACAAAATATAAATGTGTTTGCATAGCAGAATCATTAGAATACACATTTCAATCATCATAACATAATTACAATATAAACAGAACAGGTGAATGTATAATTTAGAAACAAGTCAATTAACTTAATTGCTGTTATTGTGGGGGAACCTAAAAAAAGAATAGCTTGTAAGCTAGGCTCCCAAACTTAAATCAATTTTATCACTAAATGAATATTAATAAAACTATTAATAAAATTTCAAGTCATGCCGATTGGGGATTTACATTGTTTTGCTTTTGTTTGTGTTTTTTATAGTTCAGTTTATGAACCCTATTTGTAAATAAATAAATAAATATACAAGAAACAATGGCAGTTATTTTAATATACAAGATCAATATAGAGAAATGATACAGATCACTAATGAAACTCGCATACTATAGGGAGGTATTTCAATTCAATTCCGAATCGTAATGTTATGAATGTACAAAGTCAACGGGTTTTTCCAATAAAGGTTTCCTGGTATGAGCTGCACTTTCCATACTGAATCGAATAAGCTTCGGAGAAAGTATATTTAATTCTGTAAAATGATACTATATCTCTTCGCTTAGATCCAGAACGAAAGATGTTTTTCTCCTTTTTTTGCAATGGGAAGGCAACGGCTAGGATTATTGGACAAAAGCAAATATTTGGTCATAGTTTTTAGTGCAGTTCCGGTGAACATGGTGAAATGACCTTATCATATATGTTTATGAAATTCAGGCAAACTTAATTTCGTTTCTTAGCCTCTATACCAGTATCTGCACTGTAAAAAAATAATACAGCAAAGTGATGTCAGCAGAGTCGCCATACAAAAATGTAATTTGAAATAACAGTTTTGCTGTAAATTTCTCCTCTAATAATTAATGAAAGAGAAGAAAGGAAATCATTCGAGTTCTATAGCTGACATATTTGGTTAAAACGGAACAAATGTGTTACTCCTGATGTATATTTTGTATTTCTCACGTAATTATTTGCAGGAGAAATTTACAACAAAACTGTTTTTTAAATTACATTTTTTTATGGCGACTCTGCTGAGAGCAGATTTGCTGTAAAAATACAAATATTTTTTACAGTGTGTCTCGCTTTCACTTTCCAGCTCATTTCCCTTCTTTGTCATGTTTTGTTCCGTTTCACATACAATGTATGGTAATATATAATTCACATTAAAAACAATACAAAATGCATGTGTGTTATTTAAATATGTTGACTATGCTTCTATTTTGAACCTTTTTACACTGTAAAAAAATATTTGTATTTTTACAGCAAATCTGCTGTCAGCAGATTCGCCATAAAGAAATGTAATTCAAAATACAGTTTTGTTGTAAATTTCTCCTCTAAGAATTTATGAAAGAGAAGGGAAAAAATCATTAGAGTTCTATAGCGTACATATTTGGTTAAAACGGAACAAATGTGTTACTCCTGATGTATATTTTGTATTACTCATGAAATTATTTGCAGGAGAAATTTACAACAAAACTGTTTTTTAAATTACATATTTTATGGCGACTCTGCTGACAGCAGATTTGCTGTAAAAATACAAATATTTTTTACAGTGCAATATTGGTAAAAGAAAAAAAAAATCGTCTTCTCCGTCTCTATACTAAAGTTTACTTTTACAAGACACGAAACATACTTTCTCTGTTTCTATTCGAAGGGTTTATCACGCCTACATTCTTTGAGAAATTTGAAAAATTCACACTAAAATCACGATTTCCCGTAAAATTCGTCCGAATTAGTTTATATTAGTTCATGCATACGCTTCATTACATCGTGTCTGCATGCCTAATCTTTTCTGCCTTCTTTCATATATTTTCTATCCTTCGATTTTCGCTTCATTTTACGCTCATCATCGTTGCCATGGTAACGCATAAGTCTCGTCTCTGACGTCATACAGCGAGTTGCCTGGATGGTAACCTTTTCAGAGAGTGCTCAATAACCGCGTGTTTCAGCAATGCTATGTGTCGTGTACCGAGACTGCATACCTGTTGCATGTAGAATGCATTACTTGCAGAGCATTATGTACGACATAATGTTTTAAAGTCCCTTTATGTTGTATTCAATTTTATCATTTATGATTATTCATGTTTATATGTATCTCTAACTGGAGAATTTTCAAAAGCATTCAATGCATTGTGTTATAAAGAGACTGAAACTTTTCGTCATCATATGCAGTTATCTCCATGTCCTATGAAAGTGAGAAGGTTTTTTAATGTATATACTGCTCTACTGATGGCTACGAACTGCATTTCTATATTGTTTCAGACTTATCGTTAAAAATAGGCTAAATAGGGCATTGTCTCCACGCGATATCACACGATTTATAGTGGGAGAATGAAAATATATTCGTTAATTCATTACACAATTTAGACATGTTAGACTAAATATGATAATATCAAACAAGCAAACAATTGTAACAGCCTCCCCCACCCCCACACCACCCAAAAGGAATGTACATGTATGTACAGAGACTAACCATGCTAACAGGAGTTTTGGGGATGATGATTCTCTTTTTACGTGACGTTAGTTGTAAAAAGCGCTGGTTTTTGTTAAACATCGGCACGTTCCAAAACGTGTGCACCCAGTCCAGAAGGGTCAGTCTTGTAATGGAAAAGAATGAAGAAGTTCCTCTTGAATTGCGTCACAATTTGCCCGACGATGTAAAACGAAATTAATGTGTGTCATAAAGAATGAGGGAAAAGGGAGCAAGTATGGAATTAGATAGGACGCCTTTATGCTGACGTAATCATTAATCTTTCTCAATTTATTACTTGTCTCGCAATGCTCGAAGTCTCGCTGCCCTGTATAAAGAACCATGTACGTATTGCTTCTTGTGGGATGTATTAGCCCAGATGAAGGCCCGTGAAAATGCAAAGCAGTGGTAACAATTTTAATCCTTCAAGGTTTTTTTTCATGTATGCCAATATATAATTTTTTTCCGATGGGATTGTTGAATGGATAAATGATTTGTTCACAAGTATATTCCACATAACTTTTAAGTTAAAAGGTATAATACGTACACGTAGCTATTTAAATGTACCGTATAACTCATCTGCATACTAATTTGTGAATTTATTCTAATGAAAACGCTTGTAAAAAAGAAATCTCTCTAGAATGAGTTGTTCACTTGTCGCGGGTATCCAGTGCAATTCCCTTATTATAGCCCTGATCTGCGCAATCTGATTTTGACAATTAAATTTGATATGAATGATGTACTTATTATTTCGCTTGCTTTCACTAAGAAATGACTAACAAATCGGGTTCCGCTTATTCTGGGATACACTGTATATAGGAAGCTTTATGATTATTGTCGACATTATTGGTTTAAAAACTTTTTTAAAAATACAGCCATCTTTTACAACGCCCCTGAAAATCAATTTCAATCTCAATTTTATATTCGTGTTCCTCATGCCAGTATTCCACTTAAGATACTTCTTGCAGCATGTCGTGAATCTAATTTTATTATGGTAATATAAATCAGAGAAAGTGTCGTAAAATCATATTGAGTTTATTATCTCATAGGTCTACTTGGGGACCCATAATGATTTTAAAAGCCCAAGATGCATATTTATTACAAACATTTTATTAGCTTGATCAAACTATGAACAGACATTATACCTGTTTGCCCTGGCTTCCACATGAAGGATTGCATAAGGAAGAGATCTTTTTTTTTTTTTTACTTTTGTTTTAATGTCAGGAGCGAGAAGACATCTATATGATTATTGAAATAACATGATCGTGCAGGTCTGATGGACAAAGGCATGAAGAAAACAAAATTAGCAAGTTGGCAGGAGTTGAGAACAGACGAATTGATTTTACCATCACAACACGCCATCGTTTGACAATTTTGGCGCCTCGAACTACCGCTCATTAAAACTATGTTTACGTGCCAGGCGTAAGGTTTGGGGGCATAAACTACCATTTAAGAGCTCTTCAACCACTGTTAAGAAGCTCCCCTCGGGTGTTGAAGGTCTTTAATGTGTACCCTATATAGAACATTGTTTGTTGGTTTTTTTTCGGTTAGTATTTTCCAAATGAATGTTCTGTCGACAGGCAGATCTTAGCCGCATGCATAGGACACTGCACAACAGACGTGCAAAATGGCGGACAAATGAGTGATTAGACGGTTTTGATAACTTCCATGGCGGGGAATTTTCCGGGACTGGTCGCGCGTTCCTGGCGCTTGTATCGCCCCAAGCCCCCTTTCTGGATGGGAACATAAGGAGTGACCTTTAATAGCGCAACCTTTCTCTCGGTGATGTTCCGTTCTTCAAGAAAGAAAATAGAGCTCAATTAAAAGCACAAATGCAGTTCATTTGCATGGGTCATTAGATTTGAAGCAGTGAGGCGAGGACGAAGCTAGGCATGGTCAGCCGAAGGCCCTTCCGACATGAGTTGTTTCAAGGTATACTTCTTCATTTATCCTTGCATGTCTTGGTACCCAATAAAACATAGGTCCACATGACATAACGAACTGAATACTGTGTCTCTTTAAAAATGTAATTTTCGAAACCTCGCTGACTTTATAACACCACAGATATTTAAACAAATCAGCACAGCATGTCAATGTTATAATAAATTAATTATGATAGCAACAGAAAGAGATGGTTGTATTAGGTCTTGGAATAACGGGTTCATCCCTCACTTACCCTGTTCAAGCTAATTCAAAATGAATTCTGAATCATAACCAAATCAAATCTCCCTCATATTTATGAAAGAGATGTATGTGCGGGATTTAAGTTGTGTAGAAATTAGGGGAAAATGTTGAAAATCCGACACGTTCCATCACAAAACTTCACCCATACAAATATAGATCTATATAAAAGAAACTGAAAACATCGAGGACGTTATTAATTTTTATCGACAAACTCAAACTGGATGAACTACCTGTAATTACTAAACTACCTGTAATTACTAGACGAACTCTGAAATCACCAGGCATGCCAGCATAAGCCCACGTGCAGCCTTTCTATGAATAATTCGGGATTAATCGTTCGTTTGACGTCACGTTTGAAACTTTTCAAAAAAATGGCTTAACCTGTTTCGATTTCCCAGAGACCACTAAAAGCCCTCCTCCGTTCTTATTCTTCGCAGTTTTTTATCGTCTTCTTCTCAACCCCTCCATCTCATTTTATTCTCTCTCTCACTCATTCTCCCTCCTTCATTTTTATCATCTTCTTCTCACTTCTTTCTTTCTTTCTTTCTCTCTCTCTATCTTAATTTCTTTGTTTGGTTTCTTAGTTTCTCTCTCTCACCATCTCTCTTTTATTCTCTCTCTCTCTTATTCTCCCTCCTCCATTCTTATGCATCTCATTTTATCATCTTCTTCTCATTTCTCTCTCTCTCTCTCCCTCTCTCTCTCTCTCTCTCTCTCTCTCACTCTCACTCTCTTTCTCTGCATCTCTCCTTTATTCTCCCTCCTCCAGTCTTATTTTTCGTATTTTTTTACCATCGTATTCTTCTTATTTCTTTCTTTCTTTCTCTTATTCTATCTCTCTCTCTCTCTTTCTTTCTTTCTCTCTCTCATTCTCCCTATCTCTATATATGCCTATGCTTGTCTCTTTTTCTCCATTCTTGTCACCCATTTTCTTCTGACGTCCTCTTCCTCCCTCTTGTCAGTCAACCATCTAATTAATGTTGTTTTACGTATGATAAGTCCAAAAACAGGAAAACTTTTTCAAATTTGATTTGCACTAATCCAAAGTATATTAAATTATCAAAGAAATTGCAAAAAAATGAGGAATAATCTCTCAAACCTGCTTCAGCATAATTCATCTAGGTGAGATTGGAATAAAACAAATCAATGCCAGTAAAGAGACTTTTGGGTTGACAGTCAATAATTAGAAATTGGCTCGTTAAAACCATAAAAATTAACAAATCAACCAATTTTTCTTCCATGGTAAATCCACCATCATACCATTTCCTGGAAAAGGATTAATATACTGATTTATTTGTACGTTGCCTTAGTAACTAGTCAAACCGTTCTTAACAAATTGTGCGTATAAAACTTAAAGTAGGCTGCGGATTTTTTTCTCTCCATGAAGATCTTTCTTTTAGATTTAGATACTGAATAGATCTAATTTGTTTGTTAGATTCAGAAGATCACAACCACTGCGATGCATGAAGAAAGTTCTATCGATAAGCATATTTAGGACGTAATCATTGCTTCATTGCCACGTATTCTCTTAACCCAACTCACGTCAACATACGTAAGCAGAATAATGCTGACATGGTTCTGCTTTTATTATCGATGTACTGTCATGATCTTTCACATGTATCTTCTTTGCATTCTTATAATCGGACAGTTTATTGGACATATCCCTAACTTTCTTTCACAGAGAATTGGTTTGTGCCTAATATAAGAACACATTTTACCTGTCACAATTTTTTTTACTGAGAATAGGTAAACCTCGGCATCAGATTGCGCCTGGGGTAACCTCCATTTATGAAATGGGAAAAATGTACTTTTTTTCAACTTTTTTTGCTCTAATTTTTTTTCCAGGAATGTATACTCAAATTTTCCAGTGAGGGCCCACTAACAACGGGGATTTTCCCCAACTTTGTCACCCACCATCTTCCAGCAACTATCGAAGATTAACTGGCTTTGTGTGAATCAATTTATCGATGGCATATGGTCTCCACAAAAAAGGTCGAAGGGATTTATGTATCTATATTATTTTTTTGTTAAATCTACTAGCATGACTAGAGACTGAGAGAAAAGAAGAAGAAAATGATTTAAATTTCAGGGTAGCAACCTTTTTTTATTGTATTATTATTGAATATTTTCTCGGCAGATGCTGCAGTCAGCTCGAACATGTTTTTTGACACATACCGAATAACACCTTCACGCTAACTCGCTCATGCTCCCCTCCCTCTATCATTGTCTATTCGTCTATCTTTCTATTTCAATTTATCTCTGTCTTTGACTCTCTGCCTCCTCCCTCTATCTAGTAAAATGCATACTCCTAAATGATCAATACCTACGGAATCCTACGGGATCGTATGGTATGTATAAATACTGAATAAGAGAAGAAAAATTATTTAGACAAAACTATTTTCAAACATTTTCCCTACTCATTTCCTAAATAAGGTACATAACAGTGATGTCTGACGTTTCTGATACCGATGTTATACCTTAAGACGTTGAGTTGAGTTTAAAGAGGTATTGATTGGGTTATGGTTTATTTTTGAAGATCAGTATTGAGATCAAAGTCTCCCGAACAGTTTTTAATCCACGCCTATAAACAGACGACATGGCTATAGCCCCAGAGAACAGTGGCAGATATTTTTGGTAGAATGTCTTCCGCTTGAAAATAAAATGGAAAATATCATCTGCCAGGCATTTGAGATGCTTAGAAATTAGAGGGATTTCACTCGAAGAAGTCGACGTATTCTTTTGACATGTTCTTTATTGCTACTTTCACATGAGATGATTTGAATAGCTTGGTGAATGCTTCCGTATCTTGAGTTTATTCCGGGCTTGCTTGTGCCCTGTAACATAAAGACTTACGATCGATAAAAAAATTACGATTGAATTTATCTCGGTATCCTCATTCGGAATGCAGGTACAATCATGTATTAGGATTAGGATGTCATTAAGATTAGGGTTATGGCTATGGTTAGGATTAAGATTATCAACTTTGGGGCACCCTGTCAATGATGAGGCTACCAAGATGAAATCGATCGTAGCTTTTTATCTATCGTAAGTCTCTATGTTACAGGGTATTGGAAAGCTAGGGCAAGGTGCGTGTTCTCTGGAAGCAGGTGAAAATATACATGTAAACCGGCCTCGTTGTTACAGGGGTTACTGAGCAGGTAATATAAAGATGATGTAAGTATATATGTTGGCAATGCTGATTGTCATAGTAAAACAAACGTGAGTAAAAACGAAAGCGATATTTTGGGGAATGATTTAGACAAAATTTAATTAAACATAAATGTCTTCGCAATGTAGTCTAACAGTAGAGCTATTAATAATAATTTGTAAAAAGACAACAATTAATTTTACGGAAGACTGGCACCTGGTTGTAGGCTAGAGTGAGTTAAGACAGGTTATCCAGTGTCATTCTCTCAATTGATAAAACTTTCTAAAATTCTGTCTCTTCTTCCACGGTAAACTGAAATAGCTATACGACCTGGAGGGCATTTCATCAAAGGACTTGTCGGATATTTTATCCGACAAATTTGCTCTCAGCCAATCAGATACAAGCATTTCAGTAGCTTATAACAGTTTGTCGGATAAAACGTCCGACAAGTCCTTTGATGAAATGCCCTCCTGAATCCCGTATGAGGCTTAGAATACAACTAACGATCAGGCACTATATTGACTTTTCTCAAACTCGAGAGTTAATCTCAAATCTCAGAGTAGTCATGCAAGTATGAGGGACTGATGCGGGGGTAGATGCGAGCGTTAAAAAAGGGGGAATAAACACTCTTGGTGTAATGGATATGTATTGGTTTCTGTCAAAACACGACAGAGCGCTGTATAACTACAGTAACAACACTGCACTGTTTTTGCGCTACATGGTGGCGGTATAGGGTTTCGTCACGTGACACAGTCACCTCAACCAATGGGAGCGCGAATGGAGCGTATTGTGTACGATGTTGATGTTTTAAATGTGTTTGAGGTGAAAAATCACAATGGGACATTATGATGTATGATTTTATAAGGACATATTCATTATTAGACATGTGGTTTTTTCTCTTGCCCTTAAAACTAGTACTATAGTTCAACTATTCATTCAATATCCGAAAAATAACTGACACTGTGCACTGTCTAAAGTTGTTCTTGTCATGCCTGTAATCCTATGTATATATAACTAAAAAATCTCTCTTCCCCTCCTTATCTAGTTTTCTCTCAGTCTCCATTACTCTCTCTCCCTCCCTCCCTATCTCTCTCTCTTTTCTCTCTTATCAGGTCTAATGTGAAAATCACTCAGAAATCTCATCAGATTAATTAATTGATTGATAATACGCTATACATTACAAAGGGGAACATTCAATTTGTAATATTATAATTTCACTCACAAATAATAAATCCATAATATAATTTCTACTGTGATTGTCATTACATGTACAATTGTCATTTTTTGGCTTGATCACAGTAAGTAAAATTGAAGCCCATGTGCAATAAAATCACTGTTTTCTAATAATTGCAGCATAAAGTGTTATTCTATATTCAAATTTTCATTGCCATTTCAATTATAATGCTCATTTTGGGCTTGATCGCCATGTCTTTAAGTAAAATTGCAGCCCGTGTGCAATGAATCAATGCTTTCTGATATTTACAACGTAACATGTAATTCTGTATTCAAATTTCCATTATCATTGTAATTAAATTGGTCATTTTAGGCATGACCACTATTTTTTAAGGTCAAACTGCAGCCTTTATTCAATAAATCACTGTTTTTCTGGTAATTACAGCGTAAGGTGTATTCAAATGTACATTGCCATTATATTGGTCATTTTAAGTTTGACCGCAATAAAGATAAAACAGTAGCCTGCGCTCACACACACACACACACAAAAAAAATCACTGTAATTTGGGGCTCGAACAGAATGTCTTAAGGTCAAACTGTAGCCTGTTTACAATAAATCACCGTTTTCTTATAATTACGACGTAAAGTGTAATTCCGTATTCCAATTTTTATTGTAGTTCTCCGTTAGTCATTAACGGGGTCAAAGCTAAATATATGTTAGTGTTGAGTACTCCATGTTAAACCCTTCTGCACCTGTTTCATCGCTATCATACACCCCTCTCTCTCTTTGTTTATCTATGTCTTTCTTATCCCCATTTCAATGTATTAATCTTCCCCATATATCAATTATATATCAATCATATACAGTAGCTGTATTAATCAATAGACGCAATGGCAATGCATGTATATTATGCTAAAGATAGAAATATTGTTTCGATCTGATTACCCCACATAAAAGACATTTCCACCTACCTACCCCTCTCTCTTATCTTCTCACTCTTTATTTTTCTCACTAATATTTTGTTTCTGTCCACCATTGATTTCATTCACCCGATATGAACCCACCTTCTCTCTCTCTCTCTCTCTCTCTCAATCTCCCTCTTATCAACACGGCACCAGTGTATCAATGGCGGTGGATAAACTCTCACTCTCTCTCTCACTCTCTCTCTTCCTCTAATCAACACGGCACCAGTGTATCAATGGCGGTGGATAAACTCTTCTATAATGAGTAAGATCTTCCTTTCAGATGCACCTGCATACCCTAAGGCCTTGTCTTCGAAAATAAGATCTCTCCCTCTTTAAATCTCACCAAAAACATGCGTGAACCATCGTCTGCACACATCGAAAAGAAAAAAGCGATTATATCAAAACTCTAGCGCGCATAATCAAGTTCTTGTGTTTTTAATATGGAGATGTTTACCAGAAGGAAAACCCAACCGAATTGTACTCGAGTCAGAGGGTTAGGTGACTACTCGCCTTGGGGTGAAATGTCTTTATTATGCCAAATGTGAAACATTTGTAGTGCTTTGAAAGCTACTTTAATGTAGTAGTAAACTCAAAGGCCCATATTCTGAACCGAAGACTGAGTTTGTATTAGTTTGCAAGTTCGTGCAAATCATTTTGTCTGATGCATCATTCAACATTAGACAAAACGATCGCACAATTTGTAACTCGTACAAACTCAGTATTTGCTCCAGAATATGGGTCAATATTGATAATAGCGTCTCATAAAAAAAAAAGACCAACAAACATTGCCCTTGAATATTATAGTAGTACATACATCTTACAGTATTATTATTCTGTTGAGGATGTATCGTGTCTGCATAACATACACGCAGAGCACTAAGTAGGGAATTGAGTTTTAGATGCTAATGTGAAAGCGATATACATCGAGTGAGAGCTCGGGTTTATTTTCGTGCGCGTCAATTACTCTATTTTCACAGTTGAAAATGTGTAATAAAGTTAGTGCTTCGAGGACGTTGAATTGTATAACAAAGTTGATGCTTTGAGGACGGCGAATTGCAGACGAAGATTTAGGACATGCGATCTTCACTGTCTTGAGATGTTTTTTTCCCTATGAAAGAGAGAGAGAAAAAAGAAGCACTTGCATAAAAGATCCAAAATGTAACATATGTCTTTGAGGATGATTTAATGTTTGGATATGTTTCGTTATTAATACCCGGTATTCATTTTCTGAAATAGGGTTTGTGATTACGAGGGTTTGTCCATACAAGGTATTTTGGTCTTCACCAATATCTACCGACATGATCTTATAGTTAACGATAAAGGCCTTATCGGGCCTTAAAAAACCGTAAAAGACATTGGTGACATTAGAAATAATGGAGCATCCAAGGAAAGGGGGCTTTGAAAATAACACGTCGAAACAACCAATATCCGATGCGCCCACAAAAATAAGGGCATGAAGGGCAAAAAGGACGCTAAAACTAACTTGACAGTTTTCACCTTCTTTGATTGTTGTTATTTTTTGAAAGTTTTCAGGATGAAGGGGACGGAAGGGTCGAATGAAGATAGAGAATGTGTATGTATAAGGAGATTTGAAGATATAGGAGAGAGAGAGAGAGAGAGAGAGAGAGAGAGAGAGAGAGAGAGATGGCGGAGAGAGATGAAGGGTAAGATGAAGATGATACGACCCGACACACATATTCCACCATCCAATCGCAGTGCCTCCTAAGATTGCATCAATTTAATAACACACACGCCATCAAATTCTCCCTCATGCAACGGATCTACATTCTGCAGGTGTGAAATGAAAACCTAAAGATAAGCAAATCTACGACTTATCATCAATAATGTTTCAAATACGAATAAATATTTTGTTCGGTCATTTGAGAGTAAATCCAACTCGCCCAATTTGAATGACGGCCACAAAAGATAAGCCGAGTCGAAGCAAATCTAATAATTCCAATTTCCTTGGCACCGTTGCAGACTGTGCGACAAACGAAGAAAACGAATACAATCCGGATAAGATATATATCTGTCTAAACCGCCGTAGGCAACTTATTTCTAGTGAAAGAAAGTAGATGAATTCCAAGAAATTAAAAGTTGTTAGAATTGAAGTGATAGGCTGGTAGTCAGTGACTATCAAGGGACGATGTTTCATGGAGTATTGTCCATTTGTAAATCTATTCTAAATACATTTGACCCTGTTCAAAACGAATGCCATACAGTAATTTTTCCCCCCATTATTTCCTGTATGCCAACATGCATTATTCATATATATTTTTTTAAAAGATTTAAAATAATTTCCGTTGTAACAATTATGATGATATAGCAAACGTCGCAATGATTTGTTGCACTTTATGATATCCATTCTATATTTTATTGTATCACACAAGTAAAATAAATTGATTTCGGAGGCGTAATGCCGTAAAATTCGTTCAAATGTATATATTATTTCGTGCAAACATACGGTAGTTTATATTTTATTACGTCCTTGATCATTACACACATACATAATTGCGTGTATAATGTACTTGTTACATGCACATACTCTCCATCTATAGAGTCTGGGCACTTAAGTGGGTGTTTTTGTGTACCAGTGTATAAAATTTCTCATGCATTGTTTAACGTAATGCATTTATCACCACCCTCTCTATAAATGAACAATGAAACAATTTTACTTCATAATTATAAGATTGGCAAAGGTGTATGTAATCATGCAGATATAAATAAGAAATGTGCTATCACACCTACCGTAATTTAGTTGCTACTGATAGCAGATGATGATACACACTTTGCATTCCAAGAAAATTAGATACATAATATTCTCAAACGATACGTGTATGTTGTATCAAATTCAAGTGAACACGTTTTCTTGCTGATACACTTTATTTTTTATATAATTTTTTTTTTTATAAAACAAGTGTTAAGCTAACTTTTTGTGAGATATGGGAAATATGCACTTACACAAGCCCTCTATTTGTAAGCAAAGTGGTGATTGATCTTTAAACTATTCTTTAAAATCCCCCTTGTGTCATTTTTATTGATTATGCATTATACAGCCTGTACAAAACATGAGGGCTCATAAGTTATTTTCTTCTTTTCTCTTTCTTTCATGTTCTCATCTTGACATGGCTGTACTGAATTTCATCTTCGATAGGTGAGTAAATTGAACAGTTTCTTTTTGTCTTTACTTTACGACCGATTTCAGCCTTTTATGTTCTCCCTTTTCGCACGTTTTCAATCATTCCGTCATAATTATGTGTAAATATGTACAAGAAGTTTAGAAGACAGTGAAACTATAACAATTTATTTTTCCCTCATTAAAAAAAAAATCTCATATAATTACTCCCATTATCAATTTGTAAATCAACTATACATGCAATTATAAAAGTGTTCATTTTTTTTTAAAATTCTTTTGTGTGTGGTACGAACTTTTCTTTTAATATATTTTTTAAAAATTTGTTATTTCAATTAGCTGCTAATTTAATTACATTTGTATGGTGTACAACTGTTTTTGTTGTCGTGATAAGATACAGTATCTAGAAAAAGCTTTAGATTGGTTTTGAAGCTGTTTGACATGTGATGTGTGCAGCCATATGAAATTAGGTTTTTGCTATTCTTTTATTTTGTTTCGACATTTGTGTTTGTGTCTTACGGCCTAATACCAATGTGAAAACAAATGAAACGTTTGCATAAACTGTCCGCCCCAGTAGACTTCCTCTCTCGAGAAGGGTTGTCATGGAAACGGCACACTTTATCCGCTCTCGACTAAATTAGAGAGAGAATTTGAACGTTAAACAGTGTGCTTATGAAATGCATACAGGAAGCCACTCAGTTCTAAAGTAATTCATCAAGAATTGGAGTCATCAATTCTTGATTAAAAATTGAACAAGAATTAAAGGAGATCTCCAATCAGGCCATTTTATAGGTCACCGATAATTTGATTATTTTTATTTTTTGTTGACAATAGAAAACAGAGGAACCTCTAATCGTAAACAATTTTCATTCGGGTAGGGCGCAGTATGGACTGAAAATTTCAAAAATTGTCGAGCTTGTGGCATCGCTGTATTAAGACTTATTTAAGCATTATATCCAGTTGTTTTCTAAGAATTGAAAGAGTCCGCGCAGATGTCTTCGCTTCATTGATCTTTGAGACAAAAATGATTAATCACTCTTAATTTGGTTATTTTTGCTTCTTTTTTTCGGATTCTTCATGATGAATGGACGTACAATCTCTGATGTTTATTAGAGGGAATCGGTGATTAATAGACGAATTCCCTTGAAATCTAAGCCACGAAATGGCCATATTCGGCCTCACAAATCCGCAACAAACAATTGCATTACAGAACTCTTGGCTATATTTAATCTTTAATTAAGGTCACTGACATTCTTCACGTTATTAATCTATTTCTCTTTCTTTCTCTCTCTCTCTCTCTCCTCTCTCTCTCTCTCTCTCTCTCTCTCTCTTTCTCTCTCTCTCTCTCCCCCTCTCTCTCTCTCTCCTGTTTATTTATCCTCTTAAATATTATATTCAAGAGAGATTACAATCATATTCTTTGAATAAAATGTGTAGTATTTATTCGAAATTTGTAAGTTCATTTCAATTTGTATTTTATTTTGCATCGTGTACTGCGAAGTGCAATCGTATTTTATTATAGATAATTCTTTACAATCTTTATATTTTTCGTGAATTAAAAGTGATCTTCATTTTTCCTCAAAAATGGACAACCATCTTCGGATAACTAGTCTGGACCAATCAAAATGGTATAAACATTTTTTTTTTTTGAAAAAAAAAATCGGATATTTAGATTTAATTTGCAGGATGTATTTAAGCCAAGTTTGGGTGAATAGTTCATTTCTCAAGTTTGCATTTACCCCCTTTAAATCTGACTCTAGCGATGACGCCAATATTATTGTAATTCATATCTCTTGTGGTTTTACGGATGATACTGCAATTATTTGTCTGGATATTCTGATCAGGCGCATGTGGTTGGTCCATGGTTTGACGGCCGAATGGCATCCACCATGTCAGCAAGGATTTTATTTCTGGAAGTGAGTTGCAGTTATGAATCTGAACTACCGTTAAATATTCAGATGTTCTCTTTAACGCATTGTTTTTAGTTTATCCTACAATCTAATGTATGAAGGGTCAAAGTAACCCTATTTTGTGTATATTTGAGCCATATGCTATTCCGTTTAAGTGTGATAATCAATATGGCGATTATTGACTAGGAATGGTGTATTACCCCAATGAACCTATGATGTATAGCTTTTATTCTTACAAAATGAATTTCTTCTCTTAATGTATTGCTCTCCATTTGACCAACACTTTCATAAAATCAGCATTGTATAGGGGAGACCGGGGATGGAAGTTACACTGGTCAGTTGTTACAGTTCTCAGTGTGCTAAGTTGGAACAAGAGAGTTCGTGCTAACTGGCATCTATATACAACCTACACAAAGCTGTGATGAACTGCCGGTCGTGAGGTTTCTCCGTTGTTTTATTAAAAAGTAAATCAACAAAAAATCTTTTTACAGTTCCAAGTGAATTTTTGACAAAAATTAAAATTTGCAATAGTTCTTACAACTGAAGGCACATGATGATAGTCTGGTATTGTGAATATAGTACGTGTATGTCACTAATATACCCCTGAGCCATGCCCTGTAATTCTGCCTAATGGCTTTGCTACAGTTGATTTTATGTGTAAAATCACCCATGGGGCAGGTTGTTACAATAACCTACCCCATGTCGATGTAACAACCTACCCCAATTACATTACACATGTAAAGTAATTTTGTTTCAATTTTCCGGTGTTAATATTTTGATATTTCTATTATTACTTTAGTGTATTCTAGAGCTCTACTTGATCTACTGTGAACGATACCAAGAAACTGGAAAGTTGAAACAAAAGTATGGTATAAGAGATTTACACATTGTAACCAATTACCCCGTATGTTTACATTAGTAACAATTCGATAGCCACCGTATGGTGTAAACAACCTACCCGCGTTACGGGGTAGGTTTGTAGCAGAAGAAATGTCTTCATTAATTAAGCTGTAGTTAATGAGTGTTTACATGTTTTCAAGTTTTAATGTGCCTCAGGTTTTAGCCAACTAATAGGCTAACTACAGACCCAAAATGGAGTTGTGGAGTACTTTCATTAGTATTTTCTGGCCCAAAATGTGAATTTTGTAACGTCCATTCCCGGTCTCCCCTAAAGATGAATCCTGTTTATTCGCAGGTCAACTTCTTTGCCTCTCCATAGACAGTACAATGTGGAAACTGAACGTTCCTTGTTCATAATAATTCATTTAAGGGGGAAGGGCAAAAGAGCGTGTTCCCCTTTAAAAAAGAATTATATACACCTACATTTATATACTTAAGATAGGATTTTTGTCAATTCCGTACAGAATTATGGAGAATTTATAATGTGTAAAATATTCAGAAAGCAACTATAGTTGGCGCACTAGCAATCATGAAATGAGATATCATTTCGTTGTGCAAAGCTGCTTATGAAAAACTTGTTCCTATTAATCTACTTTTCTAAGTGTAAGCTTTATTTGTAATGTCAAAATAATGATTCCATGACATTTGACAGTCGCTCCGCTGTACACAAATCGCGTGACTAATTATATAATTTAACACTATATCTTACCATACACATAAATAAAACATATTTTAACCCTAACCCTTACCTAACCTACATCTTAGACGACATGAACGACGAAGCAAATGTCGCTAGAGCAAGTTTCTTGTCATCAACCGTAAAAATTTGGACGAGTTTCTCCTTGACCTGTCTCCAACACCAAACACAAATGTGGTGTAATTTTTGCACCCCTTCCCTCGCCATCTTCTTCCTCTTCCACCACCGAATCCTACCACTATTCATTGATTTCTGTTTAGGTAGCTGTGCCGTCTCCTCAGTGCCAAATTGACCTTAATTATGTGACTTTATGCCCTTCTAACTTTGAGCATGAAATATTTGTTTAATCAGCAAATGACTAACAACACCTTCCCTAACTGGCCTACTTTTAAACAAACTTCTCGCCTTGTTGACAATAATATTACCGTGTAAACTTGCACCGTTTACTTACCGTAATTTTTCCAAAATAGATATAAAACGGTAAGAAATGCACTCTTTATTTTGTAACCTAGCACTTTTTGTTTCACTCAACCTTCATGGGAAAAACTATCACTTGCTCTCAATATCACTAATGTCTGTATTCAAGCAAGCTCAATGTCTATTTTTATGTTGTTATTCCCAGGTCCCGCGTTAACGAGTTCCCTGTCACTTTTAGCACAATAAATCAGTAATATGGTTACAACTTAGCAAACACCATCGTCCATCGTAGTCCATAATACCCCCACGCCAAAACATAACAAATACCAACACAACATCACCCCCCCCCCCTTTATTTTCTAACGAAAGTTCCTGGAAAAGTTGAGCTCAAATTAGTCCCTATTGAACTGTATTTTTATGCTGATGAATTTACTCCGAATGAAAACTATGGAACATGGAAACTATGGAACAATAACGAATACAATCACTTTTTAAACCCTGTGACCCGCCATAATTCATATTAAATGTTCTTGTTATAATGAGCAAAATGTCCTAGTTAAAGTTAAAATATTTTCTGATTGAAATCAAATCAACGATAATCAGTATCAAAACCAACTTAACTTTAAGATTTCAACTTTTACTGAACATTTTTAATAGATGCATTTTACCTTTCCAATTCATACTTCTCTTATTTCCTGGTTTATTACATAATATTATGATAGGACTATCGTATAAGCCTATATCCAGTTTATACATTAGCTTTTTCAACAAAATCTAGAGAAAACAAAAATCACGGAAATGCTGAAGTAAACTTTTAATATTTGTTATAAACTATTTTAAGTAAATTAGGGTGTTTACAATGTTTTATGAGATATCTGAGAATAACAAAAGTTCTTCACTTATATCATTTTAAATTATTATATGATGATTATTTAACTTAATACCTACCTTGGGGAAAGTGCTCAATGTTCTAGATTGCACTCTAATTTTTCAAAATGTCTCCTTTTTTTTCTCAGTCGAACCATGGATATAAGCATTCTCCAACTCTGTCAACCACGTATAAGAACACATATCGGGAACTTCAGACCATAAACTCATTTGCATTCCTCCGACTTAACCGCCATAATTTATTGCCACCATAATCACATCAAGGCAAATCTATACAGTTGCCCTTTCCAAAAGTTCACAATCAAATACGGGGCTTTATTTTTGGGTACAAGTAGCGATCTTAACTCAATGCAAAGCGGTTAATTCTATGGATGTATTACAGTCAAGTCATCGACCTAGCAAGAATGTCGTTGTCCTTTTTACAAAAAATTAGATGAAATAAATTAGAAGTAGAGTTACCTCTACTTCAGTATTTATTTCGTGTTTTAATGAGAATTTTGTTTCAACAAGTGACTCTATTTTAAATCCTGAGACCCGTGATCGCTATTTGTATGTTGTGTCGTGTCAGAATCAGCGTATTGAACATTCTGATGTAGACCTATAATAACTTTGTACATCAATAAATGAAGTATATTCTTCCCATTTCATAATTTTATTGACAGTGAGATAAAACGGGTCCATTCTTGCTGTTATAACGAATATATAGGGAAGACATTATTGGTATACGGTATAGAGGATTAACTGATGTCCGAAAATTTAATTATAGAACTTAATGTGAATATACAAAGAGTTCTTGTGACTTGACAATTTGGACACATTGATAAAACGAACAGGGCATAGTTTCTATCAAAGAAAAATAACTTAGCATAATGTGTCTTAATGTGTTCCTGAAAAAAAAAATGGCATTAAATCCTTGTGTGTATTGTCAAGAAGTATTGTTTTTAATAAAATCATAGAATTATATTTTATCCAAGAGCATGTTTACGAAATACTTTTCATGTTCCGTCAATGTTCTTACACCAAGTAATCTCTTTCTGACACTTACTCTCCCATTGCTATAAACTAGATATATATCACATGGAAATATGACATACGGACGAACGATAAACGAGTATTTACTGGCAGTTGCTGTGAGTTATAACCGTATATAATAGCGAATAGGGTAATTTGAATCTCATTCCTTTCTCCAGAAGAAAAAAAAAAAGTAAAACGGGCGGTAAAAAGCAGAAGCTGAATTGGCTTGTCGTATGAGATTTACCCACTGATTGAAAATAGATTATATCGTCCAGCCCAAAGCCCGCCTTTGCGATCTAAATCTTTTCTGAAATGGTATTACCGAGTTAAACGCATGACTTATTCGAACAGGTCTTATAGAATGATCGACCTTTTCAGTTCGACCTCATGCATGTCATGTTTACAGAAGCTACGGAATCTATGGCGCAGTCACATACGACGCATGGCCAACGCACAGCTTGTTGTGGGTGTGCGTTACTCATTCGTCGAGCGCTTTTCGCCAACGATGTACATTCCTTGCGTATTTTAATATGTGTTGTCCATGTATACGCTCTGTGTGCGCGTTGTCTGTAATTTAAAAAAATATATATTTCAATGCGCTGGTCTTGCGTTGTATGTGACTGCCGCATATCTGGGCTCTTTAAATGCATGCAGGCACACCATGATATTGTATTCCATTTAATAAGAAAGTTTAATATGTAGTTTGATAATGCATGATGAACAAGAAAATCGACTTGAAATCGACTTGAAACCTTGAAAATTCCTTAGTGCAAAAACATGAACATATGCCAATGTCAGAATGTGAACACCGAATCGTACCTAAATCTGCATATAGGATTTTCTGGCATTGCTAAGGTTCTCTTGCTTTTTAGGGGGATTTCCGTATTACTTTCTAATAAATATTACAGTTAACATTTGTCATGAATAATATGTCTTATATTCAATTAATATATTGTAAAAATACAATTGCGATCAAAAAGCATGAATATAAATAAATAAATTGCATTTCAAAGTCATCATCTCGTTTGACTTGATTATTGTGTAATTGTGTAAAAGTTTTCTTTTTCTTTTCTTTGTACTCTCTCCTCATTTTTACATTGTTTTCTTGTTTATTTTCCCCTAATTGAAATGTATCCTTTTGTACTTTGCTGTCCTTTTCTCCGTGATGCTTTTCATTTTTACCGTTCTATGACCCAGAATCTTCACCCAGAAATTTTTTCTTCCGTTGGGTTTCAATCGAATTTGTGACATGTACGTGGATCTCTGCACTCAAATCTCATTGATTAACAAAATATTGAGAAACAAACATACACCAAGTAGAGAGATAGAAACAGAGATAGAAAGAGAGGGGACTATATTATGCATAGCAAGAACAGAGGATATGTATTTCACTATATCGAATCGCCTGAGGTGGTTCTTTGACGCTTGAATCGAAAGCATAAATTATATTCTGCAATCATCGGATGCAATTCCGTAATGTGAATTCTTGCCTCCGGTATGAGCGACAAAATAAGACAAGCAAAGAAATAATCAGCAGTCGTTTTGTGCTGGTCGTGCACAGATGAAGAAATGATTTTGTAGAAACGACATCCATCATGTTTATAAATCCATCGATCATTGTATAAATAAAACCTTCTAAAAACATCCCATTCCAAAAGTTGTTTCCCCTTTCTATACCCGTTGCATTAACTTTGAGGATTCGAGAGAACAAAACTTGTTTGCTTGGTTTCAAATTCCCACAGGACCACACTTTAATGGTGGTATCTCACTTGACAAAGGACGGATTTTAGACACACAAGTTTAAGACTAGTTTCAGATGGAGACTCGTCGCAGAAACGTCTCGGAGACGACTCATAAGTCTCCTGAGTCTAGGCGACGTTTCTTGAGGTCTCCGACGCGGAGACTTGGTTACGTCTCCGGGTCCCCGAGTCTCAGAAACTTCTACGAGGTGTTAGATACTACCTTAACTATGGCGTCGCATTCTTGATATTTTCTGCCGAGAGCAAGATTTACGTTCATTAATTGTTAATTGATAACATCCACTTTTTACTCATAAGATATTGCTTTTTGGTTTATATTCTCGCTTTGTCGATTTGACAGCCAAAGATTTGCTGGTTGGTTTTGGGACAAAAACGGCGACCAGAAGATGAATCGATATTAGGATCCTACTACAAAGGTTCCAATATCGCACCAATTTAGTAGGTCGTCAGCTTTGAACAAATCATAATAGGAAATGTTACCTTGTCGGTATATATATCATCACTCCATTAACAGTGGGTGGTATAACGATTCCTATTCTAATTAGGCCTACATATATAACTAAGTTGATTATACTGGTACATTTTTCACATTACGTTCTTTAGTGTAATGATGATGATATGTTGCTCATAATAAATGTATGCAATGGCTCATCTCTTTTGTTTCGCTTGTCTATAATTATACATGAGGTTGAATAATCTTTAAAACGGCAACGCACTGATCGGTTCAGTGACCGTATCTAAAGAAACAGGCTACTGTTTACGAAGCATGTGGACCACAAGTTTTCCTAAAGTTGCTTATATTAATTCTAATCATGAGTACTTATTAGGAAATAATCGGCTGACCTACATGTATATTTTATGATGCAATTAGGACACCAACGTTGAAACATACTGTCATAATGACTAACATTCAGGATGTCGCTTATTAAATGCGAGATTAGTAAGTAATATACTTAAATCGTGTTATCACCCAACCCCCCCCCCACCACACCCTCTGTCACCATTACAAGCACACACACACGCACACACACACACGACCACACACACACACACACACAAACTCACCCTCACACTTACATAGAGACCAAACACCCACACACACACACACACTCACACACACACACACACACACAACATCCTAATAGGTATATCGATTTCTCTACTCCAAGCACATTTGGTCTTCGAAGATATGAAAATTATAGACTAGAGTCAATGGGGTTTGGTAAGTTTTAACACCCACATCCACCAACACCACACCACACACACCACACACACACAACACACACACACACACCACACACACACACACCCACACCCACACCCACACACACTTACACACACACACACACACACCCTCTACCCACACACACACACAACACACACCTCCCACATCCTAATATGTATAACAATTTCTGTACTCCACATTTTGCTGTCTTGGTAAGATATGAAACCATTATGAGACTATATGGTCAATGGGTTTGGTAAGCTTTTCATTGACTGTTACCAACAGGAATAAATTCATCTCATGCAATTGATGACGGAGATAAATATCATCATGCTCATAGAAGTTAGAAACAAGTAACCTTAGTCTCGGCTTAAATGTTGGCTAAATTAGGTGTTTTTTATTTATTAATTAATTTATTTTATTTTTCATTTTTTTATTTTTTTTTTCCAAAAATGTCTTTCTCGAAATTGTAACACGCGAAATTAAATCGTAACCTAATCAACGCATGAAATGTAGGCTATATCTCATATTCATGAATTATACATTCATTTTTTTCAACAAAAAATCAATCGAATTGTCTTTTGACTTGCAAAGCAAATGCTTTCTCATGGCATATCACAGTAACCACCTAGTAAGTCGAGGGATTTATCCAAGATGGCGGAGCTTTCAACAGTTGGCAATCTGAATCGTGTCTGGGTGCGACATTGTCCGTGTCAACAACAGTAAACTGCCGCTAAATACCCCATCGTCACCCGCTGTTATTCTTGGGATACTGTTTCCATTTCGACGTGGGAAATGTTTATATCGTATGTTGTAGAGCCAGAAGGGCATTAACTCTGTGTTAGAACACTTTGAATAGTGTTATTTTGATTCTCAGGATGATTGTGTGTGTGTGTGCTTTGGAGACGGGTGGCTATTCTGACATGAATAAATCAGAACTAATTACTATGTACCGATCTTTAATGTTTCCAATGACGTTAATCCTTTTTCAATAAATAAAAAGAATGAAAAAACACAAAAACAACAACAACAAACCAAAAGTTTAATTTTGTAAAAGTAGGCGTAATAGTTCAGTCAGAGGTATGTAATATTTTGGGAGAGAATTGCTAGGGCTTAACTTCTTTCTTACTTGATTTCTATTTCCAAACTAGATTGGAAAGAGAACGCGCTTTTCCAACCATCCACTAATTTGTATCCCCTCAGAAATAAGGTGCCGCTTTATTTACGAAATCAACAGTTGCACAATGTTTGGTTATCACACGTCTTGATTGATTTTCCTCCTGTGAGAAGCTTAGTAGTGTATGGTAATACGTGTCGCGGAGGAATTCTAATCTGCGTATTGTGACTTATCAATCACTGTCTAGAAGTATAGAGCGAGGTCATGGATCGCTCCTAGCTAATGACTGCTATGTATTGGATTGTTTGTACGAATAACCATTATTATACCTTTGCAAATTCCTTCGAATTACGACTTCATAGGTTAATTCAAAATCTTTATAATATGAAAATTTGTTTACCTATTTTCTTCTGAGTATCAATGATGCTTTGATTGCTTCCCTTGTTAATGTTCTTTCTTTTAAGGAACATGTGCATATGGGCAATCCCATGATTAGTTTCGTTACATATTATGGTACAATTAATGTTCGCTAAGGATGGCTGCTACGTGAAGATGGTTGGATATTATTTTCCGATGTTCGTAGTGTCAATACCTATAGACCAACCCTACTTCACATCATCAAAGAGAATCATGAGGCATATTTCAATAAGTAATAACAGGTACTTAAACTTTGGTTAATTACGTTACCAAAAGTGGACATTGTTTTTTGGGGACTGATTTTGACTATAAAATTCCTCGAAACTACGTTCATCTAAAACAAATTGTTACATTTATGCTATTGCTGATGAGTTGGCAAGTCATGTGATATACTATATTTAAAGAGTTTTATTCCAAAAGAGACTAAATCCACTTTTGATGAAAACTTAGTTATTGATATCAGGACATTGTTCAGGTACGAACCCATCTTTGAACAAAGGAACTTACCTAAACAGGTCTATGTTAAACATGAATAGTAGGGACATGGAAACAAATATATAGGAACATCTATATTCAAAAGGGTAATTAATACAAAATAAAGAAGGTGATCAGGTTGGAGAGGAAATAGAGGGAAAGATGGAACTCTGAAAATTTCATTTCTATAGCTTAATTATATGTTGCACAATAAGTAAAAAAGAAGACTGCAGTATTATTCATATAAGGTTGGGTTCACATAGAGCTATACGGCGCGGGTATACGGCTCGTTTTTGCGAGGGCACGCGAATAGTTTGAATCGAACAAGCCACATTCCTGTGTCAAGCAATCAACGGCGTAAATCCGTGTCGAGGAGTGGGGGGGATGAGCGAAATAATCGGCCGACTTGTCCCGAGCTTGTTTGGCATTCACAAGCACTAAAACACATGGGACGTTATTAATACCCAAATAGGCTAGCAGTGGCAATGGCGGATTTGAGAGGAAGGGAGTGTGAATAGAATTTGTCTTTGAATGTATGCTTTTTAGCTTCTGTGGCTGCATTGATTACTGTTCTTTTTAGTAATGGAAAAAATAATGCGAGCGCGAAGCGCGAGCCGAAAATTTAAGCTTCAAGTTGGAGTTATTTGTGCATTATAGTTCCTCTTTAGTATCAGCGAGCGCGAAGCGCGAGCCGAAAATTTTAAGCTGCAATTGGTTATGTTTGTGCATTAAAGGTCCTCTACAGTATTTGCGAACGGAAAAAAAAATTAAAACAAAAAATAAAAATATGTTGTAGAGGCAGAATGGATTTGTAAGTGGGGTCTCGATAAAAAGTGCACTTTTTCTGAAAAGGGGGACACTTTAGATCAGAGGCATAGATCTAAAGAGAAATTTATTCAGAGAGGGAGGATATCGAGATACGAAGAAAAGTTGTCTTGAATGTGTTCTTTAAAGAATTATAATGGCTGCCTTGATTCCAGTTTATTTTAGTAATTGAAAAAGTAATGCGAGCGCAAAGCGCAAGCCGACAATTTTGAGGTAAAGGTTTGAGATATTTGTGCATTGTAGTTCCTATTTACTATCAGCGAGCGCGAAGCGCGAGCCGAAAATTTAAACTAAAATTGAATACGTTTTGTGTATTAAAGGTCCTTTATAGTATCCGCGAGCGCGAAAAAAACCCCAACAAAACAGAACAAAAACACACAATAGAGGCGGCGTAACGGATTTAAAAGTGGGGTCTCGATGGAAAAAAGGGCACTTTTAAGCTTTTTCTATAAAAGGGGACACTTTCAGAGGCATATATAGACCTAAAGAGAAATGTATTCGAAGAGGGAGGGTGTACGAAGAAAAATTGTCTATGAATGTATGCTTTTAAGAATCATGATGGTAGCCTTGATTCCTTTTCTTTTTTGTAATGGAAAAAGTAATGCGAGCGCGAAGCGCGTGCACAAATGTTTAGGCTAAGAATTGGAGATTATAAATCCTATTTAGTATCAGAGAGAGCGAAGTGCGAGCAGAAAATAATTTAGTATCCATTTAGAAGATACATTTTACATACTTTGTCTTTTTTTAAAAAAAACAGCGATAGAAAACGGATCCACAATCTTTGCTATGAAAATTCTGTTGGCTGCAGCCCCCCCCCCCAATTAAGCCCTCCGCACAACTACATTAATGTTTTTGATTGTCAACAACACCCTTTCCTAAGGTTTGTCCCCAGACGAGGAGAGGGGGTGTGTTGGGTTTTGGCAGACGTGTATCAATCAAATACATTGGATCCAACCTTTTTATACCTAGGTAACTGTTTGTTACTTAGTGCGAGGTCGCGTAGCGACCGAGCGAAAAAATTTGGGGTTTTGGAGTTAAAAAAAAGAGGCATTTTAGAGTATTGAGAGTGCTATTTTAACCAATAACACATTTATCTAGTGTATTTTTTTTTTCATCTCTTTCTTGAAAACTGGGGGGGATGTTTGTACAGGGCATCCCCCCCTCCCCAAAATCTGGGGGGGATGTATCCCCCCCATCCCCCCCGGGATTTACGCCCGTGCAAGCAATACGATTTCAAAATACCGGTTCACATCGGACGGAACTGCCCGAAAAGTGCGTATAGCTGCATTTCGTATAGTATACGGGAATCGAACATGTTCGATTTTTTTTTTCTGCGTATACCATCCTTTATCTGCAATTCGTGGATACAAATGTTCTGAATTTCCCCAATGATGATTTAGTAACAATTCTTCTCCTCACATGAGCCTCCTCAGCCTCGGGTAATAGGAGGAAAGCCAAATTTTCTTCGTTTGAAAATTCAATGTCATCGGCGAAAAGTACCAAATACATCGCTATACTCGTATAGCGTATACTGAATAGCGAATAGCAAATACCGTATACCGTATACTTCTATGTGAACCCAGCCTAATGTCCCTTGGTATACGCTCATGAAATTGTGATATTCAGACTGATTGGCTTAAAAATTTCAAGCGATTCATGTCTGACCTTGTCGTTTGCAATAACGATTACACCATTACCTGTAAGAGTGATATTTTTAAGATTCTGAATGAAGTTAAACAATTCCTTTAAAAGAAATATAGATCGTGTAGAAGAAAAGAAATATGGATATCTGAGTTGGAACTAATGACCCAATTTCTTATGTGTTCTTGAAACCCCATGCATGACTTGTGCTCTCCCCATGATACGCTGTTATGCCCTCATAAACCTGTAAACCACCTCACCTATTAGCGAATTATTCTCATTTTTCAAAGCAAACAAAGCCTAAATGGACCCCTGCTATGAAAGCATCCATGATTACATACGCTTTCATGTAAATCCACTGACCTTTCATGGCCCAATACGTTTCAGGGGGTACCTTTTGGCTCAGGAGTTTTCTTAATGATAATAGGTTAACGAGTTCTTCTCTAATGGGTCGGCACCAACCCCCTTCTTTTCTGTTGATATTCCATACTCGGAAAATGTCCATGACATATACATTTTAAACGTAATTATCATGTTTTTATAAAGAAAATTTCAGGAACAAAACAAATAAATTATAAAACAAATATTACAAAATGTTATTTCCGTTTTATTACATTGATTTATTTTGTATAAGAATGTACGGATCACATTGAAAACCGGTCAAAAAATGTATTCTATCCTAACATAAAAATAGGCCTATCACATGCTTGTGTGAAGAATAGGACAAAATAAAAGAATATTCCTTACAATAACCTCGCTCTTATTTGAATTTTTTAATAAATACATTAAATACATATGTTTGACTATTGAACGACCAAAATGTCAATGTTGGATTTAACGTCGTTCTGCTCTTTAAACTCTGATATTAGATGTACCCAGTCAACGATTAGCCCTAATCACTGATGAGAAAAACAGTCGACCAATCGTATCTTCAATGACAGTCAATAATTGCCACAACTTGTTTCTATTTCTTCAGTAGTATTGAACGGTTTAAGGCTTGTCACAACTCATTTGGAGAAGATTTATCCCTTTTTATATTTTACTTAGGAGTGGGTATTGTTTGATTGTACATATTTGGTGAAAATAGATAACTATAAGAAAGGAAATTCACCCTGTTCACTCCCTTTTTGTAATATTTTTTCTACCTCGGAAATATTGCCTAGAAGTGTACTTTAAACAGATAATTTTAAAAACAAATATAGATTTTAAATTGCATTTGATAACAGATTTTATTTCTTTACAATTATCCCTACTTTAAGTCCAACTATTTAGATTATATAGTATTGTATTATTTGTATTCCTCTCCTACGCCTCTTTTTAGGCAGAGTACGCTACCATATAATGATAAACTGATGGGGTACGGGTCTTAAGCTTAGCTTTTAAGAAATCCTAAAATCACCCATTTTATGATCTGATCAAGTACAAGTTGATTCTATGTAAAGATTATATCATGTTATCTTGTTTGTTTGAATAAATGAAATGAAATGAGTAAAAGTACAATAATCTTTTGACTTACAGGAAACACGTGTTTAACGATGTGGTAAAGATTATGCAGGTGCAATTGAAGAAAAATAAATCGCTACAGGGACATTCATGCATGACCTATTTTATAGCAAATTACTCTCCCGATGAAATGCGAAAACTTTATTCGACTGAATTCCCTGAGATAATCATTTCATTCACCTGCAAAGAAGAAGAGCAAGGCCTTTAAAAAAAAACTAAAGTAATTATCTCACAGTTTGGTATTGTTTTTGTCTTCAAACAGATGTAGCTATCTGTATTTTAAAAGCTGCATAGACTTTGCTGAATTGCCGTTGTATACTCCATCATAATAATTTCTGTATTTGTTTTGTATTTTAAATGCTGTTAAAGTTTCAAACAAATGTCAATCTCTGTATAATAAGAACGTCAAATTTTGATTTGGTATTAATTGAAAGTCTGTAATAATTTTGTGATCGAAAGCTCATACATAATGGGCAGATTCATATGTTTTAATGTTTATTATCTGTGGAGATCTCATTTAAGAAGGGCTCAAATAAGGCAGAAAAAATAAATATGTGAGACCTATAACACAATAATTAATTATAATTTATTTATATTAAAAGAGAAGTTTTTCTTTCTTCTGTCTGGCTGTCTGTCTCGTTCTGTCTCTCTGTCACACACAAGCACTCACACTGTTATATATTTATTACTATATCTCTATAATTATGTCTCTCCTTCTCTGTTTCAATACATTATTATCTCCAAGACTGCTCTCCCATTCTCTGACGTCACACATTGTTCTCGATAAAGATAACGACTTTATGTGATCTTTGTCTTGAGCGTTGTATTACCTTGTAATTCTCCTAAGTAATCATCTCTCTGCTTTTATCCAATGAGAGACCTTTTTGGCCATGTGACCCACATCTACGGCTGTTAGTGTTAATGAAAAAAGCTAGAATTTCATTCTTTCCTTGGTCGTGATTATTCTCTAGTGTCTACCTAATTATAAAGGAGCATTTTTCTTCCCCGTACTATAGCACATTTGAGTGATACAGCGGCTGATGTAATGACACCACTGGGTATTACGTACATTTATTTATAACATCCAGTATAAGTTCGTATTAAAAAGTAACCGAATAAATCACTACAGGGTAGAGACGTGAACACAATCTTTTAGGAGTTTAGATAAAGCTTTATATAATCATATGTGATTTGAAATTTCCTAAAATTTATGGGATTTCTTTTGGAAAACTGGCCGACAAGCATAATGATAATAGGCCTATACATTTATAGTGCATACTCTTGGATGCAATATACTAGATTCTGGTTAAATATAGACCTATTTCAAGCAAAGAGTTATAAAACGTATCGATTTCGAAAATAAGCATCGACGTCGCCATACATGACTTCAGTCGTATAACGAAAAATTGGGCATTTATTCTATTCCCATTGATAGTGTAATGAATTTTTAAAGTTACCATTGACCAAGTGAATGTCTTTCACATGGAATAGATAAGTCGCACAATGAATGCCTCGAATTCCACTTCTCGAGTACATTGTTATGGTAATTTACCTTGTTTATTATTTTCGGAGAAGGAAAGACAAGGAAATATTATGAATAAACAGAGAGAAAGACAGGAGTAAAAGGAGAGACCCAATGGCTACCTCGTGGTTTGGGCCTAATTCCACGTTCGCGCCAAATTAGCGCATAATAGCGCACATCTTGGCACAGTAATTGCCCCCAATTTTCGAATTATGCCGTCGAGGTAGCAACTAGGGCATCGTCTGAAGTTTCGTCGCACAAATCGATGATAATCTGATTTTACCCAGCCCTTGCTTTTGCCTTTTTCCCCTCTTCGTCTGTGCGACGGCCGTTATCCAACACTAACTTACTTACTCACTCTCTCTCCCTCCTTCTCTATTTCCACACCCCCCAATTCTCCTTCTCTCCTTCTCTCTTTCTCTCACCACCCTCTCTCTCTCTCTCCCTGCTCTCTCTCCCTCCCCCCTCTCTCTCTCTCTCTCTCTCTTGAGGTCTATGTCGTCTTTTATCTCCTCCTCCCTTCTTTCTCAATTCCATTTTCTAATAGACCTTTCTCTTTTTCTCACATAGAACTTCCTCCTCTCCCTCTTTACCTTTTCCCTCTATTTCTCTGCATCTTTATAATAATCTTGGATTGAACTTGAATACCCCCTTGCAGATTTGTAATACATTCCTCTAATGTGAAAACGCACAATACTTTTTCTGTACCAGTATGTAATCTATATGTTCACCAAACTAATAAAAGTATAGAAATTAAAATTCTAAATTATTAGAATGAGTACACTCTTTGTTGCTGAATGGTATATTCATTGTTCAATGCGGTTTTAACACAAACGAAATTTGACACTTTGTGCGAATAGAATTTATAGTGTAGACATGAATTAGAAAAACGACACCTCAAGACCCACGGCTGTATGATGTTCCTTTAATTATGCCCTGGTCGGGAGATGGTAAACCAGTAAAATGTTTAAAGTTAACATTTAATGTAGTTTTCTGTCTTATATTACACCCATTATAGCCACAGAATGGTAACACTATACCTTACATTAACACGATGGGCAGTCGTTCTAGAAATTGATATCTAACATGTTTAGGGGATGCGAAAGAAAAGGTAAACAACCGCCTTCTTTCCACACACCAACATGGATTATTAATTACTACACCAATTTATATTATATATTCTAAAAGACTTGAAAGGTCGCAATTTCTCTCTAATTTATCAAGTATATTCAATGGGACCAGTTTTCGAACACTCAAAACATTACACCTGCAGGGAGTGAAAATTTTGAAGTTTTCATCTTTTTTTACATAGACAAACGTGGTATAAGAAAATGGTCCCTAATATAAATCAAGTTTTCGTCTAAATTATCATTCGTTACATGGCTTGATGTCAATAATCGATTTGAAAGATGTTCGTGGAGAAGAAATTTATTGGAAAAATAGTCCCACATATCCTTCAATACAAAATACTAATTTTCGTTGCGGATAATTTTTTTTATTTATTTATTTTTGTTGTGCATCTATAGACAGTCATAACAATGTAGTTTGGCGATCAAAAACATATGTACATCGAGGACACCATAGCTCCAGAAACAGTTGTGCCTTGGGGAAGATTTTTGTGTTGTGTTTGTAGCGATCCAAATATTCCATGCCCTGGACTGAAAAATACACGCTGTGTGAAAGCAAACACTAGGTCATTTCCCTTTGTGCTAAATAATTTGATTGATTTTAATCATTTAGAAGAGCTAAATATATCCGATATTTGCTTTTGAAATTATCAGGGTAATATCTTGACAGTCACGGTTTGATGTGATTCTTGGCCGCTAATTAGGAGTTTTAGAAAAGTGAGACTGTGGTGATATTTGTTTTACTTGATGAACTCTTTATTCAATTTCTGATGCCTAATTCGACCCATATCTAGGCGTTTGGTCGCGAGATTGCTTTTGCTGTACAAGTCAACATGGTCAAAGTCATTATAAATTGGCCACAATAATTCAGACTGTAAAACTTTCACCTCTACTCCCCTCTCTCTCTCTCTCTCTCTCTCTCTCTCTTTCTCTCTCTCTCCCTCTCTTTCTCTCTCTATGTCTCTCCTACTCCCCCCCCCCTGTGCATCCCATTTTCCTCCTCTCTTCCTCCTACCCGACAGCTCTGTTTTATTTATTGCATCTCAATTATGTCAACAGTTAAACATGCGTTGCATTATAAGTTATTTGATTAAATACAGACGACAGCGTATGATTACTATAAATAAAAATAATAATAATCTTAAAGCACATTTTCTTCTATGTGGGTGAGGATGTGTGTGTGTGTGTGTGTGTGTGTGTGTGTGTGTGTGTTGCTATCTGCAATGTGGGGTGAGGACAGTCCCTAGCATGCTATTATGCAGTCCATGCTTGATAAATGACATAACATCTCCTTGTAGACAGATCCGTTAGCCTAGGATAAGTAGCACAGAGCCGGTTCCTATCAACAGTTTGATTGAAAATCACTCACCGGATTGGCTCGCATGACTCCCATCACGTGACCAACACGGTGGGGCGCCAGGGAGCTACATGTTAACATATGAGCGAATACATCGCGTTGCATATGCAGTTTTGTAAGGCACTTACTAAGCAGAGGGAACAGTGGAAATGTTGTTTTGATGTCTTGTTTACCTTCACGTGTTGAATGCAGGTATTATGAAACATAAATATCCACAAAAATTAGACCCTTTTGTCTCATTTCGAAGAAGCACTTTTATTTTCGTCAATTCATGCATTTAGGACATAACATGGCTATTCAATGAAATAACCTCGTCTTCTCTCTCTCTCTTTCTATATATCTCTTAATTGCTCTTTTTTTTCCTGACAAAGTTTTTTATATACCAATGCTTCATCTTTGAACAAGTGGCATTCATAAATAACAATTTGATGACTAAAATTCCTAATATTTTAAAATCCCATTGTGACTGCAAATTGGATCGACTATATATGTCTCAGTAAGGCGTAATACATTGCAGTGCAAGCGACTTAGAACCAAACCTAAACTATAGGTTTACTTAGTGTATGTAGTCTAGTATATCGATCCACAAAAACATAACCAAAATTACTAAAGCTCCCTACAATTACCCTGAGGTTAACAGGAAAACCATTCCCTTGAATCTCAGTTAAGGCGCCCCTAGACCCGAACTGTCAAAATGGTGTTTGTTGATAATTGAGGAGATGAAAACGTTGTAGCAATCAGTGTTGAATATTGTTTTGAGCGGTTCGAATCGGAAGCATTCCCAGATTACAATCAGAAATATTCTTTATCAGAGAAAGGAGGTCGCACAATGGTTGCGAAGAGACAGGTGTCGTTTTTCGCAAGGTCGATGGTTACCTGCGATGGTCATGTTTAATGAAAGATCTCACCTCAGTCTTATAGCATAATGAAAACAGGCTCCATGTGCATGGTGCTACTTTAATCACTGGTGTTGATTGTAGCCGCATGACACAAAAAGTAATTACCTTTTCCTCAATGATTTATTAAGAGAAAAAAAACGCATCGAGGCAGCATAAACTTGCTCCTGATTATAATAATGACAATAAATATATTAATTGCTGGATTCGGTTAACATTAATGTTTTCCTTTGCAGCTAGTATACACTGTCGTATAGTTCTATATTAACCGCATTTGATGTGATAAGTTATATTCAATAATAGCAGAATGTAGGACTACTATCACGACGATCAAAAATCTATTTCGAGAATGCCAGAGTCGGTCAGCGACTCGACAAGTATAGTTGCAAATAAAGAAAAATATTATCATACGCTTCGTTTGAAAATGTAATTTAGTCATACAGGTTGTACTGTTGTGGGCAATAACACTAACTTGAATCCATACGAATGGTTACCATTTAATATTCTTTTTGCATATTCTTTAATATTTGTTCATTGTTGATGTGGTGTGCGTGGTTGAAGATTTATAAGATAGATAGGTGTTCTTAATTTGGTCCAACTTTGTTCAATTTTATATTGAACTAATGCATTAAAATTAGATGTAATCTTTCAAAATTTTAATGTCTTTGTATGTATTTGAGTTTATCTTATTGATTTCTTGCACCAACATCTAAAGTAATCAAATTACAGTACATTATATATATCTTTAAGATGTAAATTTCAATAATATATTATGATAATGATTGAAAAAAATGTATTCTACATTTAAAATCTCTTGCTTTCATCAGAACTTAATCCATTTTCAACTTTTCATTATTATTATTTTTTTTACAGATAGCAATTTTGTGCTCGGAAATGCACAGGTTGAGCGTGACTACCCAATCGTGTACTGTTCTGATGGGTTCTGTGAGCTTACAGGGTTCGCGAGGGCAGAAGTCATGCAAAAGAGCTGTGCGTGCAAGTAAGTCAACTTCGATCAATTTTAGGAAGCTATTCCTTGAATTTTGTGAGCACCCTTGGGGATACTTAGTTAACACTATAAGCGCTTAGAAACAGATCAATATAGTATATGTCGCTATATTAATGCAACCATTATTAATAGTAGAAGTATTATTATCAATAATTCTCAAATTCGTAGGCCTATATTCAAACGTGAATAAGTTCGTCGTGCCTATTCCACGGACCACATACGTCCGAGAACGTAGCGTACACCAGGCGCGTATCCAGGATTTCGCACCCCGGGGGGCCCGACGTGATTTTGGCGCCCCTGTGCACTTTTCAAAATATGGCGCCCCCCCCCACCCCGCCAGGCAAACATAGGCCTACGGCTTAAATGTATGTTGAAGGATTTTGAGTAATAACTTATTTGAAGGGTGTTTTTTTCTTTCTTTCTTTTTTTCTTTTTTTTTCTTCTTTAATTTTTTTTTATTTGATTTGATTTTATTTCTGCGTTCAAATAATACAATATAAATACATATCTGTATAAACATCAATAATACATAGAATATGGATAACAGAGTAAATTGTAAAATCAATGCATAAAATATAACAAAAGTGATAATTTTCATTACAAAGAGTGATAATAAATAGAACGCAGGAGACCGCCATCATGAGCGGTAAGGCTTGAAATGGATGGCGGCCTAGCCAATTGTGAGTTCATTGAAAAGAATTTTTAGGTATATGAGGTATTACCGCTATAGATGAAAATACGAATAATTCTAAATACGAGCGCGAAGCGCGATCAGATTTTTTCCTCTACTTTACGATCAGAAAGCAAAGAATTCTAAGCAATTAGGGATATCAATTTTGTTTAGCTCTTCATCAGAATATCATATGAACGGGAGCTGTAATTTGTCCATCAAAACGATTTGAAAGCAAGCCATATAAAATCATGTGAAATTTGTCCTTCAAGTAACGTGAAGTCAAACAAACGTATATTGATGTTTTGTTGTTCAGAATCCTCATAATCTGGTTACAAGAAAGAAAAGATAGACGAGCGTGAATCGCGAGCGGAAATTTGATGTATCGGAATGATCTCTGAAAACGTGACATTTTATGCATTCCTCAAGAACACAATGTAATAAATCTTTGGAAAATGATGCGAGCGCGAAGCGCGAGCGAAAATTTTGCTCTATGTAATAGAGACCTAAAGTTTAGGATCAATTTGACCTCCATAATTTAAAGACCGTATGTTGCCAAGTAATTTTACATGATTATGAAAGAAAGATGAATATCTATCTATCTATCTATCTAGCTGCTTATCTACCCTTCTGCTTCCCTCCCTAAGTTTAAGATAAATTTGGCGCCCCTAAGTTTAAGCTCAATTTCGAGCCAACTAATCATTTGGCGCCCCCAGAATGTTGGTTTGAATTGGCGCCATACATGTACGATATAGGTGATTTGATGCCCCTGGGAAAATGCAAAAATAAATGTAACGTGTATTCAAATAAATTTAAAGTTCTTGATGATTAGTATCCTATAATGTAAATTATGGTCAGAGGAAAAACACAGGCGAGAGCGGAATTTTGATGTCTTTGAATGATGAGAAAACATGGCATTGCATGCGTTCCTCAGGAACACAATGTAATAACTCATTGGGAAAAAAAAATGATGCGAGCGCGTAGCGCGAGCCAAAATTTTGCTATGTATATACAGACCAGGGGAGCATTTCATCAAAGGGCTTGTCGGATATTTTATCCGACAAATTTGCTCTCAGCCAATCAGATGCGAGCATTTCAGTAGCTTATAACAGTTTGTCGGATAAAACGTCCGACATGTCCTTTGATGAAATGCCCCCCAGGAGGAATTAAAAATTTTAGAGAATATATTTCAAATACCAAGTTGTTGCCCCTTAGTTTCAGGTTCAAAATTAAGTTGGAGCCCCTAGGTTTAAGATAAATTTGGCATCCCTAAGTCCCAGGTCAATTTGACGCCCCTACGTTTAAGCTCAATTTGGCGCCCCCTAAGATTTAGGTTAATTTGAAATGCAAAAATGAATGTAACGTGAAATCAAATAAATTGAAATGTTTTGATGGTTAGAATCCCATAATGTAAATTTTGGTAAGAGGAAAACACAGACGAGGGCGAAGCAAGAACGGAAGTTTTGATGTATTCAAATGATTAGAAAACAGGACATTTCATGCGTTCCTCAGGAACACAATGTAATAATTCATTGGGGGGAAAATGATGCGAGCGCGAAGCGCGAGCGAAAATTTTGCTATGTATATACAGACCCGGATGCATGAATTTTGAAATTTTGCTCTATCTACATAGAGACCATATTTTAAAACCCTATTTGTTGCCCCCTTAGTTTCAGGTAAATTCGGTGCCCCTTAGTTTCAGATCATTTGGGCGCCCTATAAGTGTAAGCTCAATTTGGCGCCCCTTATTTTAAAATCGATTTGACGCCCCCTTAACTTCAATCCAGTGCCCCCATAAGTTTCAGGTCATCTTGGCGCCCGTACTTGTTAGCTCAATTTGGCGCAGCTTATATGTTGAACATAAATTTGAAATGCAAAAAACAAAATAATAATAGTATAAAATAAAAAAATAATAATAAAAAAAAAAAAATGTAACGTGAAAACAAATAAATTTAAATGTTTTGACGGTTAGAATCCCATAATGTAAATTCTGGTAAAAGAGGAATACGTAGTGTGCGAATAGGAAACGAAAAGTTTGATGCATTCGAATGATTAGAAGACAGGACATTTTATGCGTTCCTCGACACAATGTAATAAAACAATGGGAAAAGATGATGCGAGCGCGAAGCGCGAGCGAAAATTTTGCTATGTATATACAAACCAGGGGGGTGTTTCATCAAAGGACTTGTCGGACATTTTATCCGACAAATTTGCTCTCAGCCAATCAGATGCAAGCATTTCAGTAGCTTATAACAGTTTGTCGGATAAAACGTCCGACAAGTTCTTTGATGAAATACCCCCCTGGAGGCATGGAATTTTAAAATTTTGCTATTTCTAAATAGAGACCTTCTGGGTTTTTTTGCGTGTTTTGGGGGGCCCTTAGTTTCACGTAAATTCGGCACCCCTCCCTAAGTTTAGGATATAGTTTGAGCCACTAAGTTTAAGGTAAATTTGGCACCTCTAAGTCTCAGGTCAATTCGGCGCCCCTACATTTGAGTATCGATTTGGCACCCCCTCAACTTCAGGTTAAATCAGCGCCCCTAAGTCTCAGGTCAATTCAGTGCCCCTTAAGTTTCAGATCATTTTTGCGCCCATACATTTGATCTAAATTTGGCGCCTTTACGTTCAAGATCATTTTGGCGCCCCTCTAGGTTTAAGTTCGATTTGGCGCCCCCTAAATGTAAGGTCTATTTGGCGCCCTTAAGTTTAAGGTCGATTTGGCGCCCCACCTAAGTTCCGGGTCAATTTTGCGCCTCCACGTTAAGCTCATTTTGGCGCCCCTCTAATTTTAAGTTTGATTTGGCGCCCCCCTAATTTTAAGGTCGATTTGGCGTCCCACCTATGTTGAAGGTCAATTTGGCGCCCCTTAGTTTAAGGTCCATTCGGCGCCCCTAAGTTTATTGGCGTTGCTTAGTTTACTGTCGATTTGGCGCCCCCTAAATTTTTTTAAGGGAGCTCCCTTCCCCTCCCCCTTTTTCAATTTAGCGCCCTTACTTAATTCAAGGTCGATTCCGCGCCCCTAAGTTTAATATCAATTAGGCGCCCCCTCAGCTTCAGGTCAATTTGGCGCCCCATCTAAGTTTCGGGTCAATTTGGCGCCCCTACGTTTAAGCTCAAGTTGGCTCCCCCGTAGTTTAATATCGATTTGGCGCCCCCCTAAATTTAAGGTCGATTTGGCACACTATAATTTTAAGGTCAATTTGGTGCCCCTTAGTTTACTGTTGATTTGGCGCCCCTAAATTTAAGGTTGATTTGGCGCCCCTAAGTTTAAGGTCAATTTGGCGCCCCTTAGTTTACTGTCGATTTGGCGCCCCCCTAATTTAAGGTCGATTTGGCGCCCTAAGTTAAGGTCAAGCTGGCACCCTTAGTTTACTGTCGATTTGGCGCCCCCCCCTAAATTAAAGGTCGATTTGGCGCCCCTTAGTTTAAGGTCAATTTGGCGCCCCATAAATTTAAGGTCGATTTGGCGCCCCTCTAGTTTAAGGTCGATTTGGCGCCCCTAAGTTAAGGTAATTTGGCGCCCCTTAGTTTACTGTCGATTTGCGCCCCCCTAAATTTAAGGTCGATGTGGCGCCCCTTAGTTTACTGTCGATTTGGCGCCCCCTCCCCCTCCCTTTTCCCTTCCTCTCTCTCTCTTTTTCCTTTCTTTTCTTCCCCTCTCCCTTCCTCTTTTCCCCTTTTTTCCCTTTCTCTTTTTTTTTCCTCCTTTTTCTTCTTCTTTTTTCCTTCCTTTCTTCCCTTTTCTTCCTCTTTTCGGCGCCCCCCTGCGCGCCCCCCGGGGGCCGGGCCCGTAAAGCCCCCCCCCCAGAATACGCGCATTGTACACTGTAAACAATATTTGTATTTTTACAGCAAATCTGCTGTCAGCCAGAGTCAGCCATTAAAAAATGTAATTTAAAAAACAATTTTATCGTAAATTATTTCTGCAAATAATTACGTCAGAAATACAAAATATACATCAGGAGTAACACATTTATTCCGTTTTAACCAAATATGTAAGCTATAGAACTCTAATGATTTTTATTTCTTCTCTTTTATTAATTATTAGAGGATAAATTTACAACAAAACTGTTATTCTAAATTACAGTTTTGTATGGTGACTCTGCTGACATCACTTTGCTGTATTTTTTTTTTACAGTGTAGTCACCCCTGGATAGAGGGAGAGGTTGTAGGTCCGAATCCCTTAGGGCCAAAAATATTTTCTGACTACATTTGCTTAACTGGTTTGAGTAACTGGCTAGTTGTAATAAACAAGTGGATACAAAGTCATCTCAAAGACAGCAGTTGCGATGCTAACATTGGGCTTTTATACTAAAGAAGGGTCATCTCAATTGGGTCATATTTTCCATGATTAATTCTGCTCTCTAATCATTGTTAATTGATTTTGGTAAATTTTATGAATAATGCAATCTATGTCAAATTCAATCAAAGCGCAAAATGCAACACAAACGATATGATCGCTTACTTTTCTGGTTATGGAAAAGGGTAAGGTATTAATATTTTAGTTGTGTTTTATTCGTTTGAAATCCAAGCTTTAATTTGATATGTGATTAAATGAGACATCGATTACTCTCAAATAGGCCATTCTAATCCAACTCGTCCTTCATCGGTCTGTAAGAATAGAAACATCATGATGAGATGAGGACAATTTATCTTTTTCTTTATGCTTGATGCTTATTACTTGAAACGTGAAATGAATGTTGCTGAAGCTATAGAAGACAACAGTGGCGGATCAAGGCGGGGGCGCAGGGGACGTGCGCCCCATATAATTTGAAAGCCATTCATGGACTGTACATGCCCCCTTATCGTACCTGGCGCCCCCCCCCCCCCTCATCCTGAAATCCTTGATCCGCCGTTGGACAGTAATGTTTAATCGTAGGCATACGGAAATGAATTGAATTAAATATAATGTGGTCTGGCTTTCTGAGTACGTTGTTTCTTGTCTTTTCATTTCTTTTGCCTGTGACCTCAATCTAAATTTAGTCGAATTTATACAATATCTGGTATTTCCTTCAGATATCGGTCATAATAGGAATCATAATAATCATCTACGGATGTGAATAGACCTGGACTCATTCAATTCTATTCAATGTTAACTATTATGTACCAGGCTACACAATATTAAAGATACAATAGCTATGTTAGTATTTTAACATGTAAAAAAAAAAAGAAGATATAAACATAACGAAATATATAGGCCTACAAACCATTTTTTTCATTGATATAATTCCGGATCCAAGTATAAATATATATATTCTGAAATAAAAATGAATGCTTAAATTGATTTATGAAATCATAAATCAATATAAAATAATTTAATCTTCTGTAATAGAGGGAAATAAATGAGAACTTAAGGATTCCATTAACGATTTGTAAAAGTACGCTCACATTTCAGTTAGTCTTGATTAATGGAGGGATATTTTCCCCAATCAAAATCTTTCAATTTAATTTTATGAAAATGTCAGTTTTAATCATTTCTCTCTTATCGAGGGACCACGGTCGGGATATGCTAAGAAATAAGTCCCGATTATTTATAAACCCATGCATGAGGATCTCTCCCAAGATTTAAAATTACGTTATTTTAAGCATAGTAAATGTATATTTGTGTCTTAAAGTCTGATATTTAAGATGACATAAGTGATCGATGGGTTATGGATACAAAGCCATGATTTTGTTTATATTTTCGTAAAAGCATTTTAGCCTCAAGTCATAGACGTGAATCAGTATTCAAATTGTATTTTAACCGTTTGAGGTTCATGTGTGTGTATGTTTATCCAGAAAAGCAATTCGTTTTGAGAGAGAATATTTGTTATTTTAAACAGCAATGCCTTGCGTCGCGAGTGGGTAAAAATAACAAATGGGAATTTGACCAGGATAATAGGGACAGATAATCAATATTGTGTTTGAGATTGCATCCATGAGCAAGAAATTGCTATAAACCGTGTAACAAAGAAGCATTCAAAATATTGAAAGTTGTACCGTAGTTGTCTAATGATTAATGTTATGATGTGTATTTTCAGATGAGGAGAGTTTGCATCAAATGCTATACCACAAAAAAGGTTTTATATTATGATGTGCACATTCTCCTCTTCATTTCAACCAGGTACTATTCAGATGCGCATAATGCTGACCAAATATCAAATGACGTTCACATCTTATTGGAAACCATTACAACAAAAAAAATTAAACCTAAAATATCCCTCATTTTCATTGCTCATAGATTTCTCTATGGTCCTGATACAACGATAGAGAAGATAACGTTAATAGAGAACTCTCTGGAAAACAAAGAGGAGCTTAAAACCGAAGCACTCTTAAGAAAGAAAGACTGTAAGTATCCCTTTTTCTGTCTTTTATAAAGTCCGTTTTTAATTTCACCAATAGCCTTTATAACATTTTCCATGATAAGTTTAATCGAATAATTGGGATTATTATGACATGTTGGCTACATACAATGGATAGGATTAACCATTGTAGTATTCACCCTCTCAAATATATATATAAATGAGAGCGAGGTAAATATGAAGGTTTCTATTTGAAATGCATTCTCATACCTTCTTTTTGGGGGTGCTATTTTATCTTTATTATCACTTACTCATCTTTCGTGTCTTCTCCGTACCTTTTTTTTTCGCTCACTTTCTTTTCTAATATACCAATTCTCCACTCTCTTCTATTTCATTAAGTCCCCCTTCTCATCTTACTCAACATTTTCCTCTTCTCTCTCCTCCTCCTCCTCCTCCTCCTCCTCCTCCCCCTCCTCCTCCTTCCTCCTCCCTCTCCTCCCCCCTCCTACTCCTCCTCCTCCTCACCATTCTCATCTTCTCCTTGTTCACTTTTATCTTCCTCCTTTACATCTTCTCTTTCGGAAAGCAAAGTTTCCTCTTAATCCATTTCTTTGAGTTAATATTTCCCTAATGCATCCCCTCTTATACTTGTTTTACATCTTCGTTTGGTTACTTCTGTTATTATCAGTGACCCCATTTTGGTGCCTTCTCCTCCTCACCATTCCCCCTTCTCCTTGCTTACGTTACTATTTTCCTTTTCATCTTTCCTTTCGAAATGAAAAGTTTCCTCCTAATCTATTTCTTTGAGTTAATCTTTCTTGTACTCCCTGTCCCATTTCCCCCTCTTAGGGTAGATGTAGGGAATACCGGCCACTTAAGCTCATTTGCTTAATTAGGACATGAAAACAATAAAATCACAAAAAGAAAAAGATTATCATTGCTTAGCTACATCATTCAACTTTATTTTCCAAAAAAATTGAGGCAATCAAATATTTGTTGAGGCAGTTATATGCAAATAATGACGTCATGGTAAATTGTCCGGCATTCCCTACAGTGTAGGAAATACCGGACAGTATGTTTTTACCCTTTTTTTTGTATAAAGATCTGTCTGGGAGCACTGATTTGAATGTAAACCATCAACTTAACATGTCTGTATTGATTTTTTATAACATTATTCATTTTTAGAAGATTCTATGCATTTTACTACAAAATTTCAAAACACCCAGAATAACTTTATATCTCATGCAGATCATGACACATCACAATAATAATAAAGAGTAATAGACATTTCAAAATTGTCAAAAAATTTAATAAATGAATATAATACATTATATATGCAATACTATTTGATCTACATGCTTAGCAACTCAACCCGGAAGTAAAACAAACAACCGTCAATGTGGTGTCCAGTATTCCCTACACAAAAAAATGACTGACTAGCACTTTTCAACAAACTGCCACCCCAATACACAGACTTTGTACAGTGCAAACACTCCATACACGTTTGGCCCACCCTCCACACATGTCCATAATGCATGAAATAGAGGTCATGCCCCAATTCTATTTTTATACCATCACATTCTCTAAAATGTCAATTTTTACATAAGGCCATTTTTCAGGCTGCAAATTTTCCTACCTTGACAGATTTTGGTAGTTTTCTCGGAGATTTCTCACTTGTTGTTGTCGAATACAGCATTCAACCTTCCCAGACACACCACCTGAACAATAGATGCCGGTATTTCAACTCAGTTGTTCTTATGTTGGCAGCTAGGGCTGGACATGTGGTGACCGTCCGATATTCCCTACTGTCCGCTATTCCCTACATCTACCCTATATGTTTTTTTTGTTTTTTTTACATCTTCGTTTTGCTGCTTCTTCGTTCCTATTCGCAGTGACCCCATTTTGGTGCCTTCTCGACATAGTGCCGATAAAAAATGAGAAAGGAGAAGTGGTGCTCTACCTTGCGTCCCACAAGGACATCACAAAAACTAAGATGGCCTCCATGGACGAAGATAAAGGTATGTCTGCAGTGACGAACCCAGAGCTAGGCCAACTGTAGAGTTCCGTCGTAGAAAGTTGTACATCCTGAAAGCCGTGTCAGTTGGATAGAATTTTATACTTTTTTTTAGAGACATAAATTCGATCACTTCGTGTTTTTTTCTTTTGGATAGTATCACAAGATCATACAAAAACATTTTGCTAATCATTATTGACGATTTTAGTATAAAACATGGAAAAGGCAATAGCAGGGACATCACAGAATTACCGATTTTCTTCATGAGTGATTAAAATATCAAATTTAGTTATATTTTTATCAATCATTTCCACATAACTATAATTTATTATTATTATCATTATGATCATTGTTCTCTGAACATTGTTCATTGTTCTCTGATTGAAGTAATTTCGGTTGAATGTACAGTTTTCTTCTGTTTTAAAGCAAAACAACAAGACTTGTATTCAAAGAGATGATGATTGAGGTATGAAACTTTTCAAAGCAGTCCAGTAACCTCTCAAATTCTTTTTTCCTTTCATCTTTTATTTAAGCAGACTACGACGAAGAAGATTCTGAAAATAACTACCTCAATGAACTTCCCTCAAACTACAACTACAATCGAAGGAGAAGCCGTGCGGTGCTCTATCATCTCTCAGGCCATCTTAAAGAACAAGAGAGAAAGAAAAAGAGAAGAAAACTCAAACTCAACAGTGTAAGTAGTAGTAGTAGTAGTAGTAGTAGAAGTAGTAGTAGCAGTAGTAGTAGTAGTAGTAGTAGTAGTAGCAGTCGTAGTAGTAGTAGTAGTAGT
>CALNVZ010002974.1:665745-744480 GCA_940671915.1 Paracentrotus lividus
GCCATTCAATGCAGCAGTACATCAGGAAAATGAACTGGTTATTACCATTCTCGATATCATCATAGAGATCATTTTCATTATAGGTTAGTGAGTTACACATTATTGTCTGAAGAAAGACAGGGCAATTTTGAATTATGAAATATCTGACAGGATATTTTTTTCCTTTTCTAATCCATTTTCTTCTTTCTTTCTCTCTCCATCTCCTCTCTATTTCTACCTTCCTCTTTCTCTAATTTCCTCTTTCCTTCTCTCTCTTTCTTTCTCTTTCTATCTCTCTCTCTCTTTCTCTCTCTTTCTCATTCTCAATCCCTCTCTACATCTAGCTATCTATTTGCAATCATTCCTAACACAGGGTAACGTTATCAACTTAAGATACCATTGATCAACTTACATAATTATTTATTTCCGCTTCTCTTTTCTGTCGTTTGACGATGGTACTGCGATATCACTGTTGATATCATGGTATAATTTTTACGTCATCTTAAAAAGAACTCTTGTACAGCGTCAAAATTCAATCAATCACTAGCATATTTCAGGCATTTTGATGCAGGAACGAATGTTCTGTCAGATATTACATCACAGGGGTGTTTATTGTTACCAAGGATATTTCGCAAATGAAGGCTTTTGGTAACACCATGTAGCTTTATCAAAAAGGTTGTTGAAAGCTTTCCTCAAAAGAATCCACTTGATATTACAAATCCTTAAATTTCTCAGCAGTGATCTTAAACAAAATTAAGATTTCTCATCAGTTATCAAAATTAAGTCAGACTTTACAAATCTATTTCCCTACTTATTCCGATTTCATGTGATATTAGATTTTGCTTGATCTGTTTTGTATTATCTTTTAGATGTTGCAATAAACTTCCGAACGACTTACGTGAGTAAATCGGGGAAAGTGGTGTACGAGGCGAGAGCGATAGGATTGAACTATATACGATCTTGGTTCTTCATAGACATATTAGCAGCAGTTCCCTTTGATATACTCACAATAATATTCAAATTAAAGGTAAGTGTCTTTTCTTCAACTTAACCCTTACCCTAACCCTATGGTTCTTTTATATACGTATTAGCAGCAGTTCCCTTTAATATACTCACAATTATATTCAAATTTAGGGTAAATTTGTCTTCACCTTTTTCATATCATTATGGATGTTATCATTTTGAAATGTGTTTACCCATCTCAAGAAAATAGGTATAAATGGATAAAACATAAACTTTCGTGTAAAATTGTCATAAATAAAATTCATAATGTTAATTGATATCATAGATTTGTATAGCGCTCTCTATCTACCTAAAACGTAACCCAAAAATGTTTTATATTAGATTATGAAATGTTAAATATAGTAATAATTATCATCATCAGTTTAAGCTCTACAGCTTAAATTTGTTTCTCTTACCCTTTACAGCTTAAATTTGTTTTCTCTTACCCTATATCTCCTCCTCTCTCCACATTCATTGTTATAACACTCTCTTCCTGTTACTCACCTCTCTCTTTATTTCTCTCCCACCTTCACTCTTTTACAGTTGGATACAATTCAACTCATCAAGTTAGCTAGGTTACTTCGTCTTCTTCGATTGCTCAACAAGATAGAGCGATACTCTCAGTACAGTGCTATAGTTCTTACCTTCTTCATGTTAGCCTTCGCCCTGCTCGCTCATTGGCTGGCTTGTATCTGGTTCGTGATTGGTCGGATAGAGCTCAATAAAAACGACGAGGGGTGGGACTTAGGTAAATTCTTCTTTGTTGTTATTAATATGATTATTTCCACTTTTTAGATAAGTATAACAGACGTAGCAGGTGGTAAAAAAATAATAATAATAAAAGGAACTCACAATTTAGTGAGAGACTAATAAGACATAAGTTATACTTGTTTCGAGTTTTCCATTGTTTTATCCCATTAAAGTTCTAAGTATCAAGACACAAAAAGTGGAACGGTATGTGGAACTGTAAAAATCTTAAATAAAATTACTGGATTGTATCTAATAATATCGCACAATGCAAGATATTCCTGAAATTAATAAAAAGAGAAATATTGACGTCCGAATAGTGGTTAAATTGTGTGCATTAGACATGATATGAAAATATACGAAGTTTATGAACAATTAGAAACATTACATGATGATTGCTAGTTTAAAGATCAACACCATAAAGTTATCATTCGCGAGATAAATGAACAAAGTGTGATATCTTTAATGGTATTCACTTTTGGAAACTCTTTTATCTTTTGTTTTCTAGGTTGGATTGTAGATTTGGGAGAGCAGCTAAAGACACCGGTATTAGGATTCAACAGTACGGGTCCTAGGAATGATAGTATATATATCACAGCACTCTACTATACATTAAGTAGTCTGACCAGTGTTGGTTTTGGCAACGTGTCTGCCAATACCAACACAGAGAAGATCTTCACCATCCTCGTCATGTTCCTTGGAGGTAAGAAAACAAAAGGATTGATTGATTGAAAGCTCATTGGTTGATTGATTGATTGATTGATTGGTTGGTTGGTTGGGGGGGGGGGTTGGTAGGTTGATTGATTGATTGATTGGTTGGTTATGGGTTGGTTGATTGATTGATTGTTAGGTTGAGTGATTCATAGGTTAGTTGTTTGGTTGGTTGGTTGGGCTGATTGATTGAGAGATTGATTGATTGATTGATTGTTTGGTTGACTGGATGATTGGTTGTTCAGTTGGTTTATTGCTGTTGACATTGTCAACATATCTACCAATACTAACACGAAGAAGATCTTCTCCATCCTCGTCATGCTCCGAAATATTGATTTAATGATTTCAAATATTTATTTTCTCAGCACTGTGTCACGCCGCGGTTTTCGGTAATGTGACAGCAATCATCCAACGAATGTACTCACGACGCGCACTCTACTACACGAAGCTACGCGATCTGAAGGATTTCGTGCGCTCTCACCACATTCCACCCGCCTTAAAGACCCGGATGCAGGAGTACTTCATGACCTCGTGGTCAATAAACATGGGTATCGATACCACGGAGGTAAATAGGCATTTTTATACCAAATTAGTAAAGGATAAAATGTTGAAATATGAATATAAAATATAGCCATTTCATCAGTGTCATTGTCCGGGTGACCCCTAAACATTTCCATTTTTTTTATTTGAACTAAAGTAGGCCTATGTAGATAATGAAAATTAAAAAGCCCAAATTGAAAAGTTATAACTTATGACAGCTATATGAATATGACATATCATGGACTAAACTAGGTGGCCAAGTAGTCATGATAGTCGCAAGTTGTACTTATAGCAACATATTTATACATCGCTTAAATGTCTTATATGATAATATGTAATGATCTCAAACGGCACATTAATGGACCTTAATTCGACAGTTTGCTAACAGATCTACCCTAAATCCTTCATTTGATTTTTTTTTTAAACTACAGATGCTGCAGACATTCCCCGAGGAGTTAAGAGCCGATATAGCTATGCACCTACACAAAGAATTCCTAGCTCTTCCTATATTCGGTGAAGCAAGCCAGGGATGCCTAAGGTATGCCCTATATATACAAGTGGCGTGACATATACAGGTTGCGTAACGTATGACTGGTTGGGGGAGGGGGCAGGGATCATGTTTTCAGCAGAGGAAAAGGCGTAATCGTATATTGCTGCTTTAGCAGAGATCATTCTCTTTTCAAAATGTCTTATCTTTCCGAAGTTATATTTTTACTCTTTCCTATTCTTTCTTGTTTAGTCTTCTTGTTCACAAATCAAATGGATGGAGTGGCATGTTCAAGCCATTAGGGTAAATTTGGGTTAGTGGGACACTTAAGCATTTACGTAAGCATAACACAAAATTAAGATACTCCATAAAGCAATCGCATACCTCATTTTGAAGGTTATTTAGATATAAACGTTTTATAAATATATTGGTTATAATTTCCCCCAAATGAAGGTTACGGTGACATTTAATCATTACCACTCCATTGTCCCACTAACCCCATCAAGTTGGGGTTAGTGGGACAGCATAAAAATGTGGTTTAAAAGTGAGAAACAAAGATCTCTGTCTTCATAAACACTGTTTATACATCTTGGATATAATTTCTAAGAATCTTAGAAATGATATTCCAGATATCATAAGAACTGATTACCAAACTATTTTCTCAAACATTTTCACGACTCATTATTATTCTTTTTCTCCTGTACCCATTTCAAGTGATGAAAAAAAAAGTTTTTTCTTTTTCTTTTTCAACATATCAAAGCTCAAGAGCACTTTTTAAATCTGTGATTCTGTAAACAAAGCAAGCATTTCCTTCGTCCTTTACCCCCGTTTTGTGTGAAAGTAAACAAAAGATATAGTATCAAAACAAAAAACAAATAGAACTTATTTCTTTCCCGTTTTACAACTGTACAAAAACTAAAGTTTTAAAGTCTGCATAATTCAACAGTATCAGTGCCCCGTTTAATAAAACCCGTGGGACACTTGAAAATTTACCTAAGCATTATTTATAAAAGCAAACTTTTAAAGCAATTATATATCTCATTTTGTAGTTTATTTAGATATAAATGTTTTAGAAATGTTTTGGTAAAAAAAAAATTCCTCCAAATGAAGGTCAAAGTGGCAATATTAATCATCATTACTCCATGTTCAACTTACCCCGGCAGTCAAATTGGGGTAATACATGCAGTGATCTGTGATATAAAAGTGCGGAGTGAAGGTCTATCTACGCAAACTTTATTTATACATTAAAATACTATTGAAATTGGCGCATCCCACTAACCCCAAGCATGTGGGGTTAGTGGGACAGTTAGTTAAAGCAATTGCTTTAAGTCTTTTGTTTAAATCTTATTTAATTTTATATTATTTTCTAGTTTAAAATTTATTTTGTGAACAATTTCAATGCCACGTTACCCCTAAAACAAAAGGGATCTGGAAACACAAAGACAAGTTTCCATACGTGTGTATTTTCAAAATTAGCTATTTGGCAATCGTTTTATGTCAAAACGTGAGATGTTATAGATTTTTAACGATTATTTTTCCGGTAACTGTCAATTTTTCCCAAACAGGCATGCAATTTGTTGCTAGATTTATGTTTATTCACGCTAAAATAGTTTCTCCACTAAGGCAGGTCTTAATCATATGCATATATGCAATTCTCCCAAAGTGTCCCACTAACCCCACTGTCCCACTAACCCCAATTCATAGCTGGTCTACTAATTATAAGGAGTTATAGGATATACTTCGAACGTGGTCTCTGTCCGCTTCACTTGGAAGGGGACTCTGGTGGGAAATGTTCCCGAGGTCCGACCCAAGTGAATCATACTTGTTTGATGTTATTGAATGCGGGCACTCCATGAAATTTGCTCCAGCGGCAATTCATCCACTGTAATCTCTATACACTAATCGAATGACTAACTGTAACCCTAACTTAACAGTATGCTCTATCCGAAACCTAAACTTAACATAACATCCTATAGCACCCACCAACCACACAACCCTAATCCTGCATCTTAGACGAAAATGAAGCAATATTGTTTCCGGAGCAAATATCGTGTCAATCGCTAGAGCCGAGGTAATAATCTTTGGGTATGCATTGAGACTCAAATTCTGAAATGCTCTATACCATAACTATTACTGAATATTGTTTTTTATCATATTTTCATTTTAGGTCACTCTCGTTGCGGATCAAAACAAGTTTCTGTGCACCGGGGGAATATATCGTCCATCAGGGGGACGCACTCAACGTTATCTACTTCTTGTTAAACGGGTCAATGGAGATTCTGCGTCATGGCATGGTTGTCGCCATTTTAGGTAATTATGTTACCTGTAATAATTTATAGTTCTTAAATAGGGATCCATCCAATGAAACTTACAGATACGGTTGGTTTGAAAGCCGTGAATTAAGATATTTGATCTCATTGAGAGGGCAGGTTATACCAAAGGGGAGGGGGTTATTTTTACCTGTCATTGTTTTACAACATGACTTGAGATGACAAGAAAATGTTTACAGTAGACTTTAACGGTTTATAAGTTTGTACTAATTCAATATCCGAAAATAATATTAATTGCCTTTTTGCGTTGAAACTAAAATTTCGTATTCCAAGGAACTTTGAGAGTTTTTGAAATCCATAAGGAATATATTTACAATGCATAAATTCTAACACAAATTAATTGAAAATAGCACTTAGGGTTGAATTTCTTGCAATCCTACACTGTATTAAAAGAAGTTATTCCGTTATGTTAATACTTTTTAATTGACAGGTAAGGGTGACCTTTTCGGATGTGACCTCTACGTCACTGACACAGTCATCTCATCTAGCGGTGACATCCATGCTCTGACCTACTGTGACCTTCAGTCCGTCACGAGGTGAGTACATGTCACAAAATAGTGTATTTTTGTTACGAAGATTCATTGAAGTATTGCATTGAAACAAAGAAAGAAGAAAAAACAAACAACAAAAAACACCAAAATGTGATATATCAACTAGCAGACAGTAAGTAAATAATCAATTTTTGAGGAAAAGGATGGGCAAACTATCACTTCAGAGGCAAGCTGGATAGCTATCTTTCCGAAGCAAAGCTGAGGAAAGATGCGTGTGTATCCAGCTCACCCATGGAATAACAAGCAGTTATGTTACTTTCATGTCCTGGTTGTCACTTTGCACAATTGTTCCATGTTGCATTCTTGTATTTCTACAATCCGGACTGTTCCTCTCGTGGCGTCTGGGATACAATTCCTTTTGATAGTTGACGAGTAGTCCAAGCTGCTGTATTTCCAGGGTGATAGTTTTCTGAAAGGTAACATGCCTTAACAGTGCTGCATAATGGGTTGAGCTAGCTTGAATTTGACAAATAGTGCGTTGTGATATGGATCAGAGGAGGAAAAACATAGGGGAAGCGCAAAGTTGACGCTCCACCAGCTCAAGCCAAAGCTCGACATTCAGTTTTATTCAGTTTTTTGCTCTCAGCCAATCAGATGTAAGAATTTCAGCAGCTTATAACAGTTTGTCGGATAAACCGTCCGACAAGTCCTTTGATGAAATGCCCCCCTGAACTCGAGCTTGCACAAACAAGCCCGATATAGGCATGATGGGATCGTACTTAGGTTTCATGCTAGTGCAACACCGCGCATTCTAGTGCACTATTTCAAAACAAAACTGCAAAATATATACGTATATTTCCATTTTTTTAACGTGTACATTAATTGTCAGAAAATATGATATTATAGCTCTTTGTGACTCAACATTATGATATACATTTCTTTCTTTATGCAGACAAGAGCTCTTGGAAGTATTAGCCAGCTACCCCGAATACCAAACCAAATTCCAGCAGGAAATATCACGTGATCTTACCTTTAACCTCCGAGAGGGATATGACTCTGAGGTAAACATTGTAAGCAATATCCACGATCACGTGGTCTTCCTTTTATAATTTAAGTTCAAATGCAATTTCTTGACACACTCTGTACCTGTCGTTAAGCTATACGCAGGTACGAATACTGAAAAACATAAACACACACTTTTCACCTCAAAACAAAACTTGAAATTTATAATTCTGGTTTACTAAAGCTTATCATCTTTACATTGGCTCAAAAATTATTTATGTTTTCATTCTGCAAAAAGGAAAATGTCGGAACACCACTTCCATGGCATATCAGTTTCATCTTTCACCATTTTCGGTCACTTTGCAGGTTGAGTTTTGCTCACTATTCTAACACTACCATACTTACACTTCATTTGAAGCAATGAAATAGCTTATTCAAGCTCATCATTATTTCTGTACCATCTTCACCCTTTATCAAATATGCCCCTCAGTCGATTTTAATTATAAGGATGCTTAGCTTGATAGAACCAAGTAAAATGACCATTGGTTGATGATTATTATGACCCTTTGAGTGGCGTCGAATATTGCTGTGGGGGTTTTGTACAAAGATAGTTCATAAAAATTACAACTATGGAGTTCTTTTATTGATGATTTTATTTTTTTCATCGGAATCTCAGCAGGTTTGTTAAGAAAAGGTTTATGAGAATATTAATTATTTGTTTTAAATTATAAGCAATGCAGGTTGTTCGAATTTTAGATTAAAAAGGAATTTTGTCTGAATCCAGCATGACTGTTGAAATACGTCTTCCCATTCATATTCGTACGAAGCTTTTTTGAAAAAAAAATGCGTCCCTAAGCATCAATGCTAGATATCTTTCTCTATTTTCATCATTCGCTCTAAACTGAAAGATATCCTTTTATCTGCTGTTTATGCCTCTCTCTATTTCCACATCATTCTCCCACACCGTTGTTGATCATTCAACACGGCTTCATGAATGTTTTCCTCCTGTCATCTTCCTATCTCTATGCTCTCATTAAGCAGAGGTTTTAATTGAGAAAAGGAAAATGGTCACTCTCCCCCTGAAATAGAAGAATTGATTAATGAAAGGACGATACAAAAGAAAACAGTCGTTATCTCTTTTTCAAAGTAGAAAACGCCCTCTATTGCTCACCTTCTTTCAGCAATATTGGAGCTCTACACAAAATCCCGCTTCAGATCCTGATTATCCGGCGGATAAAGCTCAGAAAATGAAGAAGTTCCTACGAAGATGGAGAAAGCGTGCTAGAGTGAGTTGACTCCTTTCACTAGAGCCACATGCCTGCCGTAACCAGCCAGCTAGAATAGTTGCATCTGGTCTTGATTTTTTATTATCATTTTCAGTTCTTTATTTCAATCAACCTCTATTTTTACTCGAACCTCATTACACGATCAGTTTTATTCCTGCCCTTCAGAACCTCAGTACTAATAGACTCGTATTTCTTTTCACCTCTTTTGAATGACACACTGCCGCCTCCTCATATAATTATATTCCATTTATTGTCTCATTTTGGGGAAACAAGATAATTTAAAAAAAAAAAAAAAAAAAAAAAAACTAAGAAACAAGCTTTTAGTTCAAATTGACAAATTTGACAAACTGGCCAGTTTGTCGCCTTCTGTAAACGATGATGATTTTTTTCCCTTTGTTTTAATCAATCAACCATCCTTTTAAACACAAACTAAATTTCATCTTCTAATCCAAAAATCAAATAACTACTTTTAAAGTGATGGCGTTTGCCGTGCACACCATTATCTTCCTAGAACAATTATCTACAGAAACATGAGGCTGGGCTCATTGTTTTTTTTTTTTAGGCTGAGTGAATAGAGGATGCACAGAAGTTCTCACAAAAAAAAAAAAGGGAAATAAAGAGAATGATCTTCCTTGTATATATATCCTTCTTATTTCGATGCCTCACGATGCAACTGCATGTGTACTACTTCCACCTCACTCAAATATTTTTTCTATTTTCATTTGTTTTTTTCTCCTCACCCCATACTTTCAGTGCCACTTTTTTTCAAAGCTCCGCACCCACCGCGTTCCGCACCACGTGTCGATTTAAACATAGACGCACTTTGTATTTTATTTGTTTTTGACGTGTTGAGTATGAATGATTTTTTTCTTTGTAAGTGAGTATCTATATTTATAATTATTATTTGAATTATAATATTTTTCATATCGCACTTTTGGTTTACACAATGCTTGTCTAAAAAAAAGTTTTGATTATTGACATATTTTCCTTCCATCCTCTTTATCATCTTGATGAGGTTTTGGCACGTGGTAGGTTTCTTTCTGTTTCAGAGTTCATTTGTCTGTCAACAAGGAAGGACTTGCGAGCTCAAAGTCTCAGGGTTGCTGCTGTTTGCTGGAGTTTGACCCGGCCGACAACCTGAATTTAAATTCTAACCATGTATCATTAACAAATAATTTGAAATAGAGCTCGGGGCAAAAAATTATTAGACAAACTCTTTTCATAAGTTAGTGTTTTTAATATTTGGATAACATCAAGACATGATGCAGGAACACAATCGTCAACAACAGAGAACTCTTGGAATCCTGGGAGCAAGAATGGATGCATGACTTTACCCTAACCCCAATGACAAGAGAAGAAACCCTATGAAAGAGCTTGGTCCTAAAACAAAAATAAAATAATAAATAAATAAAAATAAAAAATCCCAAGCTGTACTGCGTTGTAGGTTCTTTCCCTCTCTAAACCTATCTCCATTGAACAAATCTTCATTGTATGGTTCGTGTGCTCACAGCAGAGGATAAATACCTACTGCGAAACCAAATAACAGGCGGGAGGAAACAAGATTGACGTCGATCTCCGAGGTTCGTGACGAAGATGAAGTCGGGACGTCGTCGAAACAGAACTAAGGATCGTCGACGGACACAGCAGAAAGATGGCATGGAGAATAAGCACATGTTTGCTTGATGTCAGCAACTTCTATAGCCACTTCTGTGCCACCTGACCTCACCCAAGGTATGTCCGTCGAAGCAATTTTTTCTTCGTTTTTCTTCTTCAAACATCACTTGGTCGTTCCCATTGTTAAACTTTCCAAGGGTAGGTCCGTCGTACCTGCAGTATTTCTTAATGTCAGCATCTCTATAGCCACCCTCCTGTGCTACCAACCCTCGTCGTCGTAACATAATTGTATATTTCTCATTCAACACATAAAACTAATTTCTCCTTCACATCCTCCTCATTGAAACTTACATTGATTGAAGTCCAGTGCAGGTCAGATGCTGTCCCTTCGGATTCTGTTTCCTCCACACACTGCGCTCATCCCTCTGATCGCTCGATCCTCGTATTTACAGCCCCCTGATCAGAGGGGTGAGAGCAGTGTGTGGAGGAGGAGAAAAAAAATATCTTGAAGGGAACGCATGTGAACTATATAGGTCGAGGTAACTCCGTCACTAGGTTTCTTGCAGGTATTTCTTGATTTTAGCGTCGTTCACTCCGTATTTCCATACATTCTTACGTTGGCTCTGATGAGTGCGAGTTCGAAAAGCTTTAGCCACCTTTTATTTTGTGCAATATTCGTCTTTATGGTACTAAATACCTTTTTCTTAAATCCCCAGGGTTGTCGACGGTGTCGAGGATGAAGGTAGTCCATTTAAACGTCATTGCTTCGACTTCCCTGCAGCACGAAGTAGTGTCCATTCTGCAGCCTCCAGACACCGTAGCCTCACCTTAGCACCCCGTCAGCCACTTGTGGGGGAGAGCCGTATGAGAACGAGCTACACCGCTCCGCAGCTCTCCCAAGGTAAAGATAGGAATATTCTTAATTTATCCAAAATGCCATTCAAGATAATTTATATGGGTGGTATTGAATCTGTCTGAAAACAAGCTGGATTTGTTTTTGTCTAGAGTACGAAGTTGTCAATACTATGATTATGCATAATCGACACGCCTTGAGATGCGGTTTCTCCGCAGAAAAGTATGGCAACAAATTGGTCATTCATAGCTAGCTGTTTACGTCAAACTAATACTGTAGTATTATTGGTAATTATTAACAGTCACATTTCTGTTAATGCTAATTATTTGTGAGATTATTCAATTTATATTGTTCCCGTTTTCAATAGATCACACGACAAGGTCGAACTCATCTGATTCTCTTTACCAAGAAGATCTCCGACATGAGCTTGAGTACACCCGCAACAGTGTTGAACGCCTTGATAAACAGGTATATAAAAAGGTTCATGTGAATATTCCGAGTTCCTCACATCATTCTGGAAAAATGATCAAATATGTACCATTTTACTATGTGTAGATACAACTTCCCTTAAAACTTTAGGTTCTCATTCAAATGTGCTGATGATATTAGTTGCAATCAAGTCGTCTTCGACTCCTGGTGACCCCATTGACAAAACCTCTCCAAGTTTCCCTCTCTTGGGCTATTTGACACAAATTGCACAATGACATGTCTGTTTCCTTTGACACATCATCCATCCATCTTGTCCGGTGTCTCCCTCTTCTTCTCTTGCCTTGTACTGTTCCTAGCATGATGGCATGCTCTATACCTGACGATTTATCTCATATGTGCCAGATCAGTGGTATCATCTTTAAAAACAAAAATAGTATATAAAGTGTTTATATTTTATTTTTTGTCAACACAAGGTATCGAACCTGAGCAGAGACGTATCCAACCTGAGCCAGGACTTGAGGGCGGTTGTCAAGCTGCTTCAGGTCATAAGTCCAATGTCATCGTCTACTGCAAACCAAGCTGCCGCTGTAGCCGCAGCCTGCTCATCGGGTCTCAACGGCCCAGCTACGCCAGTTCTTCCTGCCCCTCCTCAAGCCCCATGTGTGATGACTGTCAAAATAGGTCAGGGAGGCGAAGAGGATATCATCCACGTTCAAAGACAAGATGGCGTCTTAGAGACCAGTCTTGGTGGGGGAATCCCCGAGTTGCCTCCAGGAACCATGGGTCCAACGGTTGCAGCATTAACTTCCGCAGCGATGGCCTCTGCTAGCAGTAACAGTGCATGTTCTACATTAGAACGACCTAGGAAAAGAACCAATAGTGCTGGTACGTCAAAGGACGAGGACAGTTCTTGTGGGACTAGTGTGAAGCAGACAAATCTAGTCTTATTCCAAGGACCCGATGAAAACATGACTGAATCAGAAAGTCTGGAAAGATTAGACTACGATTCCGAGAATGGAACAGATTTATGAAACTGTCCTGTTTCCAAACAATATCAAAAATCATTCCTTACTCTTTGACTCTTCGTTTACTTTCCGTCAATTTTTTTTCTTCAGTTTGTGTACCTCTATTTTGATCTACGCAAAGAAGGCAGTGTTGTTTCTTAGAATTTGATGTGTTACGCTCCAAGAGCGTTGAAACTATTGTGTAAGCATCAACGATGAGACTTTGATTTTTCAAGAGGTTTTGCACATTTTTACATTGTTTTATATGCTGATTAGGTAGATTTTTTTAATATGGTCGTATTACGGAAATTTCCGACATTATGCATTTCTGTACTAACATAATGCATTTATCAGGCTGAAGCTTTAATTGTTATAATTATGTATATGTAATGTTCATGCTTGTATGTTTATCGCACAACACCGTATATATTTTGCACATTCTCTAGCCCATATTCTGCTATGAAGAATGCGTTGCAATATTGTACAACTCTACCGAGTGAGTAAAAAAAAACTTTACACCTAGAAAAATGTGAATAAAATGAAAACCAATTTATAAACCCTAAATTATTTTACATATTCTGAAAGAGTAACTCCTCCCCCATCTTCTGGTACCATTTTTGTGTGGTATGTCTTTACGCTTGGATGAACATGACGCATTGTTTGCGAACATGCAAATTTCGAATTGTGCCAGGGTGTGGATGAAATTGAAACAACAAAAGCTGACAAAAAAGCAACTCCATCATGAATAAAATAGCATAACTTTTTAACGAAAATGTCTTCCACTTAATAACTTAACAGGGGTGTTGTTAAACATATTGACTACATTCTGTATGAAAATGAGATAAATCTGTCTAGTCAAGCATGAGTGAGCACACGTCAAAGACAAAATAATCTCTTTTCAAAAGTATTAGGAGGCCTTTTTAGGTCTGTCAGTGGCAATTTACTCTTTGATGTGTACTCATTCGTGCATTACTTGACGAGTCAATCTAATTGTCATACAAAATGTAGTTAATATGTGTAACAACACCCCTGCCAAGTTAAAAAGTGGAATACATTTTCATTAAAAAGTTATGCTATTTTATTCAAGATGGAGTTGCTTTTTTGTCAGCTTTTGTTGTTTCGATTTCATCCACACCCTGACACAATTCGAAATTTGCATGTTCGCAAACAATGCGTCATGTTCATCCAAGCGTAAAGACATACCACACAAAAATGGTACCAGAAGAATCGGGAGGAGTTACTCTTTAAGAATATGTAAAATAATTTAGGGTTTATAGATTGATTTTTTTTTTATTGAAATTTTTCTAGGTGTAAAGTTTTTTTTGACTCACTCGGTATTGTGTGACCCGCGTCAGACAAAAGGATCGCAGTTCATCGCACAATAGATTTTACGAACTTGCGACGCAGCCAAACTCGGTCTTCATGGCAGAATATGGGCCTTGGGTTTAACAAAAAACATTTTGTAAATCATTGTATGTCCTTTCTTACGTAAAATATTAAAGTTCCACATTGGAATTAGTATTTTAAAAATATATTGTCAGATTTTAATGGAAAATAAATGAAAATTCATGAATGTGCAAATATCATTTAACTCAACGTTCCGGGAGTAATATTTTATTGTGACCACTCGGAGAAGGGAAAGATCTCGTAGTGACGAGCGATAAAAATACGAAAGAATAGAATGATCGTTTTTTTTTTTTAAACTATTCAAAGACATCATTTTTCATACAAAATCATTACCTGTGCATTGGCAATTAGTATCATTAAGGGACTATGGGCCACTTGGAAGAATGGAGTCATTGAACAATGCATTTTGTCTACATCAGTTCTCCTCACCCAGGTGTAAATAGGTGCCCGGTAGCGGCTACCCGGTAGGAATAGAATGAGTACTCCTTACAGGCTGTCTTAATTTGAAGAATGATTTTTAATGCAACTTTATTTCTGCGATATACCGAATTCTAATCAGTGCCCGGTGATGAACAAATCATCACCGGATTTATTATATTTTCCTGGATAATAATGACATCTGTTGTGGCGTTAATCCTTCTTGGTAAAGACCCAAAGAAATCTATTTATTTTATCAGTTTATATAAGGATATAGATGGCTATATGCCTAATTATGCCTAGTTATAATGATTGTGATCTGTTTTCATCTAATTAGGATTTTTTTAAAAATGGTTTTATGTTTAATAATTATGAAAGTATATGATATTCACATTCAAAAGTATCAAAATAAAGTCGTGGATGATCTGTACATGACGAAATGAAACAACTCCTTAAAACGAATAGTCTTATAACAAATTTGTGTTTAATTTTAAACTATGACACATTTTGTCAAGCTTATACAAATACAAAGTAAATTTTGTTTTTCTTTTGCTTCAGAATGCTGAATAGTACTTCAGTGGGGTGTAACACAAAGACTTACGATTGATTAAAAGATACCGTACGATTGATTTTTTTTCTTGGTAGCCTCATTTGGAAACCAGGTACAGTCATGGATTAGGATTTGGATATGATTAAGAGTAGGGTAAGGGCTAGAGTTGGGATTAATATCATCAACTTTGGAGTATCCTGTCCAGGATGAGGCTACCGAGAAAAAATCAATCGTATCTTTTAATCAATCGTAAGTCTTTGTGTTACACCCCACAGGTATCGTTATGTTTTCAATAGATATATTGTGGTATATATTGCCTGTTCTTCCTCTCTATCATTGCTAATATATCTTATTAATATCATCAACACGATCAAAGCGAGTTTCTGTGATCATACAAGTCGTTGTGTTATGCAGTGGTCATAACTTACTATAGGCTACGTGCCACGTACCGTCATCGTAGATTGCGTTGTACGCGGGCCAATTTTTGCGATTTCTATGTTTTTATAGGAAGGATATTGCAAAAACTTCTTGTATGTGGTACCTGCTACGTGCATGTCTGAAAAGTGCGCGTGCCGTAGAATTTTCTACGAAATCATGCGTAGAGGGTTACACGCTGCACGTACGACATATTGTGACTATCGCCTAAAGCCCTTTTCACAATCGGTGGTGCGACTGCTTACAACCCTTGCGATTGTGTGCAACATAATATAGTGTGACCAAATGATCGCAAACGATCGCAAGAGCAATTGTGAAAGCCCCTTTAAAGAGAGCTAAAGAGGAGAATATAGGAGAAGATAGAAAGATAAAGGGCGTTTAAGTATAACAATGAACACAAGAATTAATACTCTCAATTTCTGAACAAGATATTTTATATCATTTCAACTCAGGGAGCAAACTTGAACGTGGTAAATGAACAACAAATCTTTACGGAAATGGTAAATATCTTAGCGGGCCGGGGTATTTGTTATTGTCATTTACACATGCGTCTTTTCAATTTTGTTCAAAATGTTAATGGTTGGATTTTTTTTTTTTAATTTGTCCTACCGCCAAACAAGATGTGCTACAATTTTCGAATAACTTTATTTAGATGACATATTTTCCATAGGTCTATAATCTGTAAGGCTATGGCTAATTTTGCCTCACTTCTCTCCTACTTATGTCACGTTGGTTTGTTATGACCATCACAGCATCATCGTCATCACAATCACCAACATCATCTCAAGACCTACCGACGCCACAGCGATTATCATCATTCTTTTATGAAATTAGTTTAATTTGTCAGGCTATGATATTCGTGTATTTTACGCAAACTATGATATCATAAGATCATAACTTCCGATTATTTCAAGAACTAGCTTCATTATACATGTAACTATACACGTATAATGATTAAAATCATGTCCAGATTTAAATGGTCTTTAAAGTTTTGTTTAAGTGTTATGAATTTATTTTATTAAAGCTTAACATATTGAATGTGTTAATTCGAAGTAAAAAATCTCATTTCGTATTGATAGCTTTTTGGCAATGACATTTCTTAAAATCTGAAATACCAATATCTAAACATTTTGAGGGAAACGAAAACGGGATACGCTCATTGCGCGTCTCCATATTTTTTTGTATAGCCATTCTAAACTATTATAATTGTAGTCTTAAATATGATAATTTGAAAGGGTGGTATAGGAATGATTTGAGTTGTATTTAAAAAAAATTGGAAAAAAAAGCAAAGAAAATGGGGTACCATCGGATTCGAACCACAGACCTCCTGATTAATAGTAAGGCACTTTACCAGCTGAGCTATAGGAAACCCATGCTGGAACCCGTACCCACGGACCCAGCGTGGGTTTCTTATAGCTCAGTTTGTAGAGCGCCTGACTAATAACCAGGAGGTCTATGGTTCCCCCCTTTTTTTTGGGGGGGGGGGCTCATTTTTTCATATTATGAATTTCTGGTCAGATTCCTTGTTCAAATATTTTTATTTCTTGTGGGAAGTGTGATGCGATCGCTGGTGAAGCTATATTCTGTGGTAAAGTGTGGCTTCCATGAGAATATACAGTATTTATTTCCTCATTTCAAATCATGTCATGTAATATATTGTATATTGGTCATTATATTGGATTATTATATTGGATGATTATATTCTTCTTTACAGACTGTTAATAATTTATGCATGATAGATATATTATGATGATAGTATGTATTTAATGCTGTATAAAGGCTGATATATTATTATGACAACGAGTTGTACAGATCCGATTGTAATGCCTATTTGTACGTGTATAGTATTTGGATAATAAAATGGCATATGCTGTTCCTTTTCACATGGCGAGTTTAAATGTGTTTTATTCGTTTCTATGATCCAAGCAGTGCGTCACAAGTGACGTAAAATAATATAAAAATGAACATGAAAAATCAGACTTTTAACATCTGATGACGGGCGATCGTTGTTGAAATCCCTAATTTCAAAATGAATTGGATAGATAGGTTCTTAGAGTAAGGATATCGTGAAATGCATAAAATTTTAAAGAAAGAAAACTGTTTCGGAGTTCAATACTCCATCATCTGCTGAAACGATAAGCAAAATGTTACTCTTATGTATAGAGTAATACTAGGAATGTACTGGACTCATCGCAAATAATTCTTAAAGAAAGGGTTGACAAGATGGAATTTTGGTTAAAGTGCCTATCTGCGTGATAAATTCTCTTTTGCTTGGGACCTCATTCTATACATGGCATACAAATTAATTTATTGAGTTTACTACATTTTAGACGTTGCAATGCAATGAATATAAGTATTTAGGACAAACGGAAATTATATGACGAATGAAAAATGTGTATACTTAATAATACATTTTATTTTACAAATATAAAAACTAAACAGATCGATTATAGTCATAGTTGACTCGAATCAAGTTGTTAACAATTTGCCTTTAAAACATCGCCCTCTATCTTCATCATCTATGAAGAAAAGGCTCAATTCTATCCAGTATACATAATTACAGGCACTATATACAATGTATCGTTCAGTCGTTAGAGGATTTACAGGTTCTAAATGGAAAATTGTATCTGAAACCTTCGAAGAAAATTTGTTTAACGACACATTTAGATATAGGCCTATTACTTGTTGTTTAGCACTTTAAGCCATGTTTCTAGAGAAGTCCTTCGTGATTGCATTACGAACAGATGTGAATGGAAGGCAGGAGAATGACATCTCTATATATATATCTCTCTGCATAATTAGCAAAATGTAGAAATCAAGATAATTTTACATCAACAATTCTTGAATGGCGATTATCCTGTCCTCTTTTAAAATTTTATACTTGAGATCAAATGCAACAACAAAAAAGATATGCTATCGGCCAAAATGAAATCCATCGTTTTTCGCAGAATTGGAAAAATTTGAAAGGGATATTTGCATGTATATGATTTATATAGACGGATTAAAACTTGAATATTTTAGAATAGGAGCTGCTTTTTAATTTCCTCGGGATCATATAATTAAGAGCTTCAGATTGTCACATCTCTGCATCATGAGAGCAGAATTCGTGGACATTTCAATCATTATAATTCAATTGTCAAAGCAATATTAAATTGCACCTCCCCTTTTGAAACTTTTGTTTCTTTGCTTTTTTGAAGACGACGGTCTTATATATGCTCTCAAAATTCAACATAAGTTCACTGAGTGTGTTATTTTGGCGACTTTCTTTTATCCGTCCTGGATTTCAAAATATAAACCTACATTCACACCTCGGCGACTTAGATGGCGACCCACGGAGATTCTTTTCAGTGCCATAATATAAATTTATTTAGAGATAGTCAAGTGAAGTTCACTATATATCAACATGGCACATTTTTTTACTTGTATTGTTGTATATGTTTCTTAGGCAACCACAGTGCAAAAGAAAATGGACCGCATTGATACTTACTGAGACGGAGTTCATTAGACTAGCTTGATATGGTAGCCTAATGTACAGAATCGTCATGAATCGTCATCTAAATCGGCGACTTATGAATGCGTCCATTGTTTGGAACGGCCTCTTGCATGTCATTTTTAGACTTTTAAAAAAAGGATATATCAACATAAGGCCTAAAATGTGCATTATTAATTTGTACTAACAGTAAATGATCTTCGACACTGCGAATTGTTCATCGTAGAAAACGGGGGCGATAAGAATCGCCTTGGTCCCATCTGAGTCAGCCCCCACCCACCTACCAAATTTCGATAGAAAATCGGCAACGCCCATCTCTTTCGAAATCGCCTGCGATTAAAACCTTTTCAATCATTCTTTAAAAAAAATCTTGGGTCAACCTTAATCCAGTAAAGGCTTGTTGACGTAGACCACTGAAAATTGCATGGCCGCTTTGACAATAAAAGGAATAAAAGGAAAAGATGAAAGAAAACGACGCTTGGATGAGTTTCATCAATGAGACGAGCTACACCCTGATAGGCACATACTGAAAGGCGTACTCCTTCGTGATGTTACGTACATGTATGCATCCGTTATACGCGAAGAAAGTGCAATAATGCAAAGAAGACATGGAACGGAGCTACTTGTGTAATTTAATACAGATCGGAAAAATCAAAATGACAAGATCACATCGGAATTGGACGTATATTTTCTTTATTTTATCGGTTTTAGCAATTTCATTAGTCAGAGGACAAGGTGAGTTTATCGTGGATCCGTATTTTTCAAACTTCTGTTATATGATGTATGTATGTTTATGTTTTTATGATTTAATGTAGACTTATAATCGAAGGGGGGATTCTTATAATGGATTGAAGCTATAGCTCATTTACTCAATATTTAGATTAGTTTAAAATAACTCACAATCTCTTCTGATACAAATCGTATTTACCTTTTAATTATTTATCTGATCATCATAATACATGCTCGTTGTTAAACGTGAAAACAAAGCATATAAATTTAGATCAGAAGCGAATCCAATAATAACTGATGTTGATCAGATAAAATAATAAATAAAATAATTTCCACTTACTTTAAGTAAGTAATGTATAATGTAGAATGAGTAGTAAACAAATTGTTATGGATACATTTTTGTTATAGTCATAATGTTTACAATTGATATCCTTATCATATATTCCATTAATATAATGATTAGAGGTCTATATAACTTGTATTCCTCTCTGCACTAATATATTTAATTCATATTGGCACAGAGGCCGTGTAATGAGAATCGGAATGATAATGATATTGATAATTATACAATAAAAATGATACTAGTAGAAATCATAAAAGTATTGATCATGGTTCATTTAAACAAAATCCACTTGTTCGAAATGACGAGATTACTAACTAAGCTGACGTTTATTCCAAGATGAAAAATATATTTTAGGGTGTGTATGTGTGTGTTTTACTGCTGTAAATTTCACTTTTGTCGATTTTATCACCGGTTAGCAATCAAAATGAATACAAAATGAAAAAAAAAAAAAAAAAAAAAAAAAAAAAAAAAACGCTAATAAAAAATGCTATGATTGACACGGGTATAGATTTACGTGTTACTTTACCTTTACTTGTTCAATAAATTAATATGTTTGATAAAAACCGTAAACCAGGATCGTAAAACTTAGTTGTAAAAAGTTGGGGGCTGCAGACACCACATTACGCCAATGTGATTAATCATTTTGATTTAGCACGTGACGATGAAAATTTAGCCGAAAATCACTGTGGTTATTGTCTGTTGAGTCAACTAACTACAAAAGAATTTATCTTGCGTAAGAGCTTTTGTTGAAAAAAAAAAATCATTTTGAATGGCCCCATGAATGCTCTTCCAGATTGATCCAAGGTAACATAATGACATTGGTAAACCTGCGGTCGCTCCCCGAGTTTAATAATTGCGTCTTTATCATTAAAAGCCATTCATTGTACAATCATGGACCCTATTCTGAGTGCACAATCTAAAAAGAATTAATGCCTCCTTTCTTTTAGCATTAAATTTCCTTAAAAGTGCGGTCAGTGCGGTCGAATTGTCTTTAGCCGATTGTATTCACATCCGAAGTTTGTCGTCACAATGGAACAATACATTCTCTTCAAATTTATTTAGCATAATCAACGCATATTGCTAATTAGAGTATAAGTATAGTCAAGACCTTTATAGTTAGACCTATACGACCTCAATGTGTTCCATATCAGATATCAAATACAAATGAAAAGTCTTATTGATAATCAAAAACTAATCTCCAGAGTACAATTTATGTTATGTTTATCTTAGGACTAAGGATACTATTAGCACTGTTTGTAGTAGCAGTAGTTGTAGAATTAGGAGGTAGTATGTAGTTAGAGTAGGTAGTATAGTAAACAGTAGTAGTAGTATGAAGTGTAGTATACTTAGTTAGTAGTAGGAGTAGTAGTAGTAGTAGTGGTAGTAGTAGTAGTAGTAGTAGTAGTAGTAGTAGTAGTAGTAGTAGTAGATACGTATAGTACTACTTGTAGTAGTAGTAGTAGTAGTAGTAGTAGTAGTGAGTAGTAGTAGAGTAGTAGTAGTGTAGTAGTAGTAGTAGTAGTAGGCGATAGTAGTAGTGTACTTAGTTACTAGTAGTAGTAGTAGTAGTAGTAGTAGTAGTAGTAGTAGTAGTAGTAGTATAGTAGTAGTAGTAGTAGTAGTAGTAGTAGTAGTAGTAGTAGTAGTAGTAGTAGTAGTAGTAGTAGTAGTAGTAGTAGTAGTAGAGGTAGTAGGAGTTATAATATGTAATATTGTATAGAAATATCTACAAAAATTCCGTTACAAATTCGGAAACTGCTTGCATTGGATTACAGTTACAGATGTGAATAGGATACTTTCAAACACTCTACATTTTTTTAAAAATTGAATTTGCCCTAGTTTGTTTGATTTCCGATTTTATTAGAATTATGGAACAGACATACATCTTTGAAAATTAACGTCAAACATATGTATTATAAACTATATAGGCATACGCAGCATAATTATGTTCATACATTCACATTTTATTAGCATCATATAGCAGCTTCCGCAATTTGGCCATAATCTGAAATGAGAAAAATACAAGCTTTTACTTTTAGGTCTTCTTTGTCTTTATGTAGCAAGAGAAACTGGGACGACTTGAAATATACAAAATCACAGGATGAAATAAATCAGAAGCGTCAGACAGATCGTAAAGATATGTATCAAAAAAATTATTCAGTGGAAAGTATAAAATTTGCAATCGTGACGTCACTATCTGTGTATTCATCTGAATGTATTATTTTGGAACAGTATATTCCCGTGAGTCATTTGAAGAAGAAGAAGAAAAGAACTGCAATATGAAAGTTATGTCTCCATTGAATACCAATCCGAAGATTGGTTCCTAGTCCCATTTAAATACTGTTCAGGAAATTCCACTGGGTCTTTTCAGACAAAAAGCTCCCGCCGTCAGAGAGAATACAATAGTTTGCAGTAGGAAGGTTATGTAATCATCTTTTATTCAAAGGCCGAACCACTGAATAAGAATGTGTGTGTTTTGTTATGTTAATGGTGCTGTCCATGTATTCTATCGCGTTATAAATGTATGGGACCCTAATATGGCCATGATGTATTCGGCCAATTCGAAAATTCTCATATAATGACGAGGATAAGATTAAGAAGACATTTATTAAAGTATTATGACAAGGCACAAAGTTAAATCATGGACGTATTGCACAATGACTATATTGTATATATACAGTGCGTCCCAAAAAGAACTATACACTTTTGAAATGGCTACCAAATAAAAAAATACAAGATTCTTGGATAAAAAGTTTGTATGTATATAAGACTCATATCCTCAATTATCATTATGACACCAAAAATTCCGAAAATAACGCATGCTTCAGTGAGTAATGCCCACTTTTGTAAAGGACACAAAAATTAGCCTGCGCAGGAATATACTATTCATTCTGCACCTGGTTATGGAACGCCATGAATGAGTCAAAATTAACGATGGAATAAATCAGCCAACAGAGTCAAAGATAAACCAAAGTCAGAAAAAAACAATTAATATTATACAAAAATGTAATGTTTCACCGTTTGTTTTCATATCATTGATTTATGCTTTGACTTCAATTTATTTTTGTCTTTGTTGGCTGATCGATTCCATCATTAATTTGGACTCGTTCATGGCGTTCCATAACCTGGTGCAAAGTGAATAGTGAATTCCTGCGCAGGGTGATTTTTATGTCCTTTACAAAAGTGGGCATTATTCACTGAGGCATGGGTTATTTTCGGAATTTTTTTGGTCATAATGATAGTTGAGGATATGAGCCTTTTAAACATCTAAATCTTTCCCCCAAGAATCATATATTTTTTTATTTGGTAGCTATTTAAAAAGTGTATAGTTTTTTTTGGGACGCACTGTATATATATATATACACAATATAGTATATATTGTATATATATTGTATATGTTGTATGTATTTATATATATGTTTCAGATTACGTTATAACAGCTGTCTGAAAACAGAAAACAAAAAATGATGTGAAATATATTTTTTAAATTTCTAATCATTCTATTCTATACTTGGGGCTCCCAAATGTTCTATACATATTCTTTAGTTTTCAGTGGAGAGGGCGAGAGGAAAACATAAAGAGAGAAAGAATGATCAATGAATGAATGGGAGATGGGAATGATGAGAGAAGAAGAGAAAAAGAGAACGAACGAGGAAAGGAGGGGATTGGAGGAGTGAAGCGGGGACATCACATCATATAGTGCTACAATACGCCTTTGAATAAAAGAACGTGCAGTACATGTATCAAAAAATTAACTTTTACAGCCCCCAAGATTGTACACGTAATTAGCATTCATATGGGATCTCATCAGTCTATATGCTTTCTGAAGCCATCTATGTTTTAATTAATGAAGAGGTCGTACACTTAATAATATGCGCTGTTAAGATACAGAGAGTCCAAGAACACATTCAATTCACTAAGTCACATATAATAAATAACAAGAATATATTCATTTTAAAAATGGTGGATTAATTGGTTGGAATATATACACTTGTAGATCTATGTCGATTATAATCGAAGGCATACTTTATACTTTATACTTTAGACTCTGTTTATTCGAAAATATATACACAAAATGTATATAAATAAATATATATATATGTATATATATATATATATATATATATATATATATATATATATATATATATATATATATATATATATATATATATATATATACATACATAGTTATATGCATATTGTATAATTCTTCTGATATGTATATATAAATTTATATATAAAATATGAAATGATTCATTTGATTTTTTTCCTTGTTTAGTTCCAACATGTGACAATTTCAATGGAGGATGTAGTGATATATGTACACCCCTCTCAGCCTCAGGAGGAGGTTTATCGTTCATGTTCAGAAACAGAACCTTAGCAAATAATGACAGAGTGTGTGTTAGTAAGTATCCTTTCTTATCATCATTACCAACATCATACAGTTGTTTATAGTCTTGAGACATATCATATACCAGTCTCAAATTTAGCAACCCCTTTAAACTAAATGCATTCCTATACGTGAACTTTTTGTTTTTAGAAATTATGCTTCATATATTAAGAATTTGAAAAGGAGAAAAAATGAATGAAAAACTTCGATTACTAAGTAATTACAATTTTTGATGTTTCTTTCCCGGGGACAAAGTAACAAGGTTTTCAAATTAGAGAATCATGATGGGTCACTAGTTGGAATCCATACACTGAAAACAAGACTCTTAATATGTTATTACCGTCGAAAATGGGTAATCCGCCGGTTTTTTCCTTTTTTTTTTTTAAATGTAAGCCTAAGTAAATAATTATTAGTACAACAGCATTTTTCGATGTCAAAATAAAGATCAAAATCTTAATCACTTTGTTTGGTGATGTTACGGTGGTATCTCGCTTTGCGGAGACGTCCCTTCGACCCGGACACTCAGAGACGGTTCCGATACTTTTTGCCGTCGCAGAGACGGTTCCGATACTTTTTGCCGTCGCAGAGACGTCTCCGATATTTTTTTTTTCTATCCCTGAGACGTTTCCGAGACAAGTTTCAAAACCGTCTCAAAGTAGTCCCAAATCCGTCTCGTAGAAAGTGAGATACCACCATTACACATCATTTATACAGATGTTAACAAGACAATTTATTTTCCATGTTTACAGCGGAATCCAAAGATTGTGACCCTGCAACTCAATTCACATGTGCGGATAGAGGGAATTGTATATCACTCCTACAAGCATGTGATATCACAGCAGACTGCCGTGATGGATCAGACGAGGGAACTAACTACTGCTGTATGTTTATCTCAACAAAACATTAGAACAAACATTTATATTGATTGTCCACATTTTATGGTTGAATCTAATAACTTTCTTATTCAGAGCACTAAGGCTATGCAATATTTTTTTAACAGAAAGAGAAATTAAAAAAAAGTATAATCAGTTGTGATAAAAGCATACAAAAGAATATTTTTTGACAAAGTTTGGAATGAAAAATTGTTCAAATTAATCGATGTGAGAATGCAGATACCTTTTCAAATGTAAATGAATAGGGGAGGTTGGGATAATTATGGCCCCCCTTTTCACATTTTCTATTACTACCATTAAATGAAAAGTCCAATAATATTCTAATTATGTAAACAAATACAGTCAGTCTATATACCTATAATATACAAAGGAAAGTATAAACCTGTGACTTCTCATTTGTATATTAATCTCCATTATGTTAACAACTGTATGGGGCCATAATTACCCCCACGGGTTGGGGGTATTTATGGCGCCTATTGTCATGACTGTATGAATTAAAAGATATTATGCTAATTAATTACGATAATGTATAATAAATGTTGTTTGGTATTCCTAATACACTTATCAACCACCAACAATGATTTAATAAATAATTGGTTCAGCCAAAATGTTGAAATTTTGCAGTCATAGCAATACATATATTTATGTACATAATTATTCAAATTAGTGTCCCCTTCTGCGCTTATACACTGTTTATGCATTGGGGGCCATATTTACCCCGAGTGACATTTTCAATTTGATCCCTCTTTACAGCTCTACTATTGAAGATATTCAGGTGGAAGTTTTTCTGTTGTGTTTATTAGTTCCTGTTGTTTCTGTGCAAATAAAATTTAATCTAAAATGATTTTAATTAATGATATCACACCCCAAATAAAAAAGCAGACTTGCCACTTTCCAACGAACAGAATTGTGATTGCCGTACATTTTAGGCTCCCCTGACCACAAAATTTGAAGTAAATGGCTTATCTTTCTCATATGATAGTAGGAACAGTTTCGCTAGGCATGTGTAAAAATTTTAATTATCATTGTTTAATGCAGCAAAGAATTATTAGCTCTCAAAGACAAAGGGGCCATAATTACCCCGGGGCCATATAATTACCCCAGTCTCCCCTATACGGAAAGATCTTATTATTATATCTTATTATTTAGCATAACTTAATTCTATCTACATGTTTTCATTGTCTACCTCAGTGCAACATTACGTTATTGGAAGAAATTTTCCACAGTTTCGAAAATGATATTTATCTTCTTCATTTTAACAGATGACCATAAATGCGGTGTTGATCAGTTCACATGTGACAACGGGCGATGCATCTTTTCTCAGTTTCAGTGTGATTTTTTTGACGATTGCCTCGATAATAGTGACGAAAATCCGGAAGTGTGTGGTAAGTCTCATTTTAAAACAATAAATAAATAAATTTAAAAATTGCATGTAAATTAGAACACTAGGCCTAACCACATATTCATTAAGAAGTACACTTAGACGTGCTCAAGAAGGGGAAAGAGTTTTTTTTTTTTTAATAATTACTTGATAAAAGTTAAGCCCGTTCGTGTCAAAAGAGCGATTCCCTAACCGTTCATCCCCAATCAGATTAAAAACAATAATATGTTTAACTAAGATGGCAGTATCCTCCCCAAATAATCATTCTGATTAAAGCTAATTCATGTCGTCTCAGTTTTAGTCGAGCTCAGCTTTTCAGTATATATATATATGTATACATGTGCAAATGGTGTCTGTATATCCAACAATACAATGATAATATGTAAATTAACCCTGTTCACGTCGAAAGACGAATTCCCCAAGTCCATTTTCCAAACAGATAAAACATGTTAATGATTTGAATACTTTCTGTTTGTTTTTCTATCAGCATTTATGACATGTGGGCCAGGAACCTTTACATGTGGTAATGGTGTCTGTATATCTAATAACACTATCTGCAATGGATTTGACGAATGCCTAGATGGAATGGCCAGTGACGAGCTCAATTGTCGTAAGTAAAATCTTCTACTTTCCCTTAGAACTTTTCAATTCTTCTGAGGACCATCATCTGACTGACTTAGCTTTCATAATAATAGAATTCGAACATCTTTATCAACCATCTTAATCCAAATTCTACCTGCATCCAGGTGTATATGGTAACAGCCATACATTATTTCAACAGAACCACTAAATTCGCCAAACGGATTTGAAGTTTTGTTGCTGACTATTTCCAATTATTACAATTTGAACCAAATATGGTCATTAAACTAGTGCATGCATTACTTATTATACTTTATTTGTATATTAATGCAATATCATATATAACATGTATATCTTGCTTAATAATGTTTGCATAATGTGCGTTTAATCATGTTTTTTGGGGGGGTAATTCCCCTCCTCTGCTTTCATCTGTTACAGCTGAAAGAACATGTCCACCAGGTACTACAAACTGCGAGAACAGTAATATCTGTATATCACCTCAATGGGTTTGCGATGGATCAAACGATTGTGGGGATAACTCAGATGAAGACCCTCTCTTCTGCGGTAAGTTGAACATTTATTAGTTACTCATTTCATGCATTTATGAAATTCTGTTTCAGGAATGATTTTGCTCGTCAATATCTCATTAAAAACACAGATTCTTCCAATAGTTGAAGTTTAAAAAAAAAAAATCATTACACAAAAGGTAAATTAATGCTACAGAGAGAATGAGCACAATCAGCGGCGTAAATCCGTGTCGAGGAGTGGGGGAGGGGGGGGGGGATGAGCAAAAAATTTTGCCAATCTGTCGCGATTTTTTTTGACATACACAAGCACTACAAGGAACGTACCCATATTATCATTAGAGAGGGTGCAAAAAGAATTTGTCTTTGAAAAGTAATGCGAGCGCGAAGCGCGAGCCAAAAATTTTAAAATAAAAATTTGAGATATTTGTGCATTAGGCTACAGATCCGATTTAGTATCAGCGAGCGCGAAGCGCGAGCCGAAAATTTTAAGCTGAAATTGGAAATATTTGTGCATTATAGATCCTATATAGTATCCACGAGCGCAATATATATATATATATATATATATATATATATATATATATATATATATATATATATATATATATATAGCGGAGGCGGCGGAACCGATTAGAAAGTGGGGGTCACGATGGAAAATTGCTTTTTTTTCTGAAAAGGGGGACACTTTAGATCAGAGGCATATACCAATAGAGAAATGTATTCTGGAGAGGTAGGGGGTACGAAAAAAATTTGTCATTGAATGACATGCTTGTAAGAATCTTAATGGTTGCCTTGATTACTGTTCATCTTAATATGATTTAAAAGGTAATGCGAGCGCGAAGCACGAGTCGAAAATTTTAAGCTTATAATTGGAGATATTTTTATATCTGATTAAGTATCTTCGAGCGCGAAGCGCGAGCCAAAAATTTTGAGCTCAAAGTTTGATTTAATTGTGCATGATATTCCCTTTTTAGTATCTATTTTGAAGATACAATTTTCATTTTACGTGCAGATGATGCTTTGTTAAAGACCGGCGATAAAAACAAATCACAATCTTTGCTATGAAAATTTGTGGGACTGCAGGCCCCAAGCCCTCCACCAACCTAGTCCGTACACAACTACATTAATGTTTTTGAGAACACCCTTTCCAAAGGTTTGTCCCCAGACGAGGGCATTTGATCAAACTTTTTTATTTAGCCTACTGATTGTTACTTAGTGCGAGGTCGCATAGCGACCGAGCAAGAAAAATTTGGGGATTTTGGAGTTAAAAAGAGGCACTTTGTAGTATTAAGAGCGCTATTTTTAACCAATAACACAATTACGTAGTTTTTTTTTTTTCATTTCTTTCTTGAAAACTGGGGTGGGGGGGGGGGGGGGGGGGGGGGGGGGGGGGGGGGTGGGGATGTTTGTACAGGGCATCCCCCTCTAAAACTGGGGGGGGGGATGTATCCCCCATCCCCCTTGGATTTACGCCAGTGAGCACAATAATGAAACATAATGAAAACATATCAAATGATATTAAAGCAAAACATTATCTCAAAAACTGCATCCTTGTAATTAACCCACTCCAAGTAGAAATGTTCTCATTATCTTGTTGTGCTTTTTGTTTCACTTTATTCATGTCAGACTGATAAGATGATAGAACGACAATTCCAGCAATGAATGTTTACTTTCGTTGTTCTTCGTACCAGGTCGTTTGATTCCATATTAAAAAAAAAACAAACAAACAAAAACAAAATTATTATTGTGGGAAAATTCAATTTCTTTCTTTTATCGGAGCAAATTGGTAATTATATTATGCACTCGGAAAACTGAACAATTTTGATAGAAGATCGTTTCTAAATTTCATGAATTTCCATATTAAACACATACCAATTGTTCATCTTACTTTCATTATCTTGAATATATATTTTCATTTTATAATATTATTTCCTAAATTTTGTTTTGATTACTAGGAAGTCGTACATGTAACGAGGTAGATTTCGTGTGTCGTAGTGGTCAGTGTATTCCTGGTGCATGGTTCTGTGACGGCACATCGGATTGTCGTGATGGTGACGATGAACTAGCTGAAGTATGCTGTAAGTATATCACCAATGTGCTCTAAATAGGGAGTATTAGAATATCGAATATCGACGTCCGGTCGACGTGAACATGAACGAGGTTCTAGATGTAAAAAATGGAAGCCTTTGGATACACATTATAATACTAATGGTGATTTCTTCACGCTTGATGCTCATAGCTCTCCTAGCTTCTGGTTCCAGTTGACAGGCCTAATTGAGAATTTAAAACTCCCTAAATCTTACTCTGTATATACTTAAAGATGTAACTGAGATGAGAATGAGAAGAAGCATGGTGTCAGAGAGGATAATAAACATTTTCCTTTTCGATATCTATTTCCTTATTGCTAATATATTGATCACGGCGATGTCGACAAGGCTGTCAATTGTTATGAAGATGGTTTGATGATTGAAATTGAAAGTTATATACAAATTTCATTAAAAAAAATAAAATTTACAAATCAAAATACACATGGATTTGTTTTTCTCAAACTCAAATATAATAAAACATTTACAGTGAATAGATCATCTAGAAAAAGAACATTGTTAAAAGTTCTGGTAATGGTTATGATGAAGGTAACAAGATAAAAAACTTTTAAATCTCAAGAACAATTTTCTATGCTGTCGACTTTAACTTTCTCCATCAATTTCCCTTTTCAGCTGCTCCCAATTTCACATGTCATTACGGTCTGTTTACCTGTGATGATGGTACCTGTATTACAGAGGAATGGGAATGTGATGGTATTCCAGAATGCCCGGACGGATCAGATGAATATCGCGGATGCGGTAAGAAGTTTAACCCTTTAGCCCTTTTTCGGTTGTTGGCTAGTAATGAACCTATCCTTATCTGGTCTCTTGACCGGGAAAAGTTAGTTGACCAGGGAAATGATAGGAAGTACTATCCTGAATGCCTGGAAATAATTTGAGTTACATAGTCATAAATGCGAGCATCTGAGTTTGTTGTTATGTTTTCCCATTATGGATTTAAAAAAAAATCCATCGGTACTTTCACCTCCTTGTCATGAACATTTAGGCAATAACTGCCATTGTTTTCATCAGAGAGTTTGAAATAATAACATTTGATTATTTTTATTATTGATATCAGTAAGCCGGTATAGTTTTCTTATATTCCATGATACATGCATGAAATGTACAATAAAGTCCAATAAATGTTGCAATTGTGTATGAACCTATATCGTCCTTTATTTGCGACCGATATGTATTATGAAAACTTATCTTTCTCTTTCTATTTGTTTAGCGGAATATGTTTGCCCAGATAATTTCTACAAATGCGACCAGAAGAAGCACCAACAGAACCGCTGCATTCCCATGACGGCAGTGTGTGACGGGAAGACGGACTGTGGTATGGGCGATGATGAATTCCAGAACTGCAGTAAGTTCCTGATTTGATGTAAAAAAAAAAAAAAAAAGGTTGGAAAACTATGAGCCAAAAATCACAAATAAGATGTTCATCTTAATTTCTAGGCCACGCAGGATTGATGAATTTTTGTTGTTGCGGGAAGTATGTTTGTTTACTTGTAAACAGAGTATTTATTAGGCATGTCAAGTTACTGTTTTAGAATGATAAAGTAATTAACAGTTATCTACGTTTGTAATACAGCCAGAAACATACATTGGAAGTGTCTTACGTTTTAAAAAAATACTCTGAGACACTATTTGAAGTTACCATTAAGTGATTTGATTAGTAAAATGGCAAAGACCCTTTATGAAAACATTCATTATCAAAAAGGATCATCCCAATCTGCTTTTAACTTCTTTTATTCCAGCTCTTCGTACATGCGAACCAGGAGAATTTGCTTGTCGAAATGGTCTTTGTATCCGAAACGCTCTACTTTGTGATCATAGCAATGATTGCGGAGACCAGTCAGATGAAGGATCAGACTGTGGTAAGTTGACTTGATGAATCTCACAAGATATCATGTTATTTCAGTAATATTCCTTAACTATATTGATGATGATGATGATGATAATAATGAACATCTTTTGTAAAGCGCCATTTTATCTGCTAAAACATTCAAAAGCGCCTGGCTCCCCAAATATGTATATCATCCACAAAATTGCCGGGAAAGATAGGTTTTGAATTCATATTTGAAGGTGTCGATGTTGTAGAGCGTTCCAAAGACGTGGAGCAACTGCAGAGAATGCTCTATCCCCATAAGTTTTAAGACGGGTAATGGGCACCTGAAGTACAAATCATGCACAGCGTAGTCCTGGGCGACCAGTAATGAGTGTGGATACGTAAATTGGGGACAGGTTATGTAGTGCCTTATTATAAACAACATAGATGAAAAAGCGTCTGATGAGCTGTAAAATGTGAGTGCTCAAACAGAATATTGAAGAAAAAAAAATGTTCATATCTGAAAAGACCTAATGCAAACCAGAAAGTGTTTTTTGAGATTTCTGGGACATTTAGACAGGGAGGTCTAGAGAATATCTAATTGATCATAAACTATATTTATATTTCAGTATACCCCCGTTGTGATCCGGATACTGAATTCACCTGTAATAATGGTCGTTGTGTAATGGCTTCTTGGCGATGTGATGGTCAGGATGATTGTAGAGATAACTCCGATGAAACCGATTGTGGTAAATATTTCTATTTAATATTTGTTAATTATATTTCAAATGGGTAACTCTCTCAAGAGTTTCTTCTCGTGATAATTCTGGTGTCTAACATTACGAGTTTATGAAATTTCCTTTTCGGGTGATTTCACGGGTAAAACTATATTTCTTCGCGTAATGAACTTTTGATTGTATGTTGCTAAGTCGTATAGAAAATTTGGAACATACCTAATTATGATACACGGGAAAAGTAGTTAGAGATTAGGCCTACTTGATTAAAGGATAAATATTGTGCAAACTCTATAAAAGATGGGATTCTAACTGGTCTAAAGTAGATGTGAACTTGTTCTGTGCCAAACTGTTCTGATCTACACTCGAGTTGCATTTTCATCTCTTGTCAATATGGCGATATCCATGATACATGAATTATGGAAGTTACCAAGAATAAGAAAATATCACTAATTGATCCTTATTGTCATATTCATTTCTCGGTTTATGTGACAGGAGGGGAGCCGACATGTGCACCAGAGGAATACATGTGCGGGGATGGGTCATGCATTCTCCAAGCACTTGTGTGTAATGATGAACCGGATTGTGATAACGGTTTAGATGAATACCGCTGCGGTAAGTTCAAACTTCTTGAAATATCATTACTTTCAAACCAACGAATTAAAATCAAATTGTTATAAGACGTAGAGTCCCCCAACATTTTATTAGAATAATTACTAACTGGATCGCAAGATGCTAAAGCCGAAACCTAGGGGTCAAACGCTCTTTGGCAAGGCAGTAATCCAACCCAAATGAGGTAGATAGGTTATTATCCATTTAGTCAGACTAAATTCCGATGATAATCTTCTTCTTCTATTTCTTCGTGATAAGTTCACATCCTTCACTCGAACTGAAGATTATTGTACTATTGTAACTATTGTAACTATCACCTTTGATTCGTGGGGACAATTATATTTTCGTTTTATGAGGCATTTGAATTGTCTTATAAAAAAAAAAATTAATACGTCCCTCATAACACCGTGACGTTACATAAACTTGCGGCATCAAAACATAGTTATCACCTTGGACAGTTCTCACAGTTGAGCGTGAAACAAATTCAAAATGTTGTGACAATACCTTTGTTTGAAAACATACTTGTATCCACAGGTGTGAACGAGTGTGAAAACAACGCAACCGGTTGCCAACACGAATGTGTGAACACGGCTAACAGCTACTACTGTATCTGCAACGATGGTTTCAGGCTAAACGCGGATGGAAGAACATGCGCTGGTGAGTGTTTGGAAATTAAGTTAGGGTTTTACAGAGATTCATTTACATTTCAATATCAGACAAATTGGGTATTAAAAGAAAAATGATTAATAGTCATAAGTGAGTCCAGTGAGATGAAGGGTTCCAAGCAAAAAGAAATGTTCATGGGAAATCAATACACGACCGATACAATAAAAATTACAAGAAATACAAATATATATACGTCCATCACACGCATTTTGGAATAGTTTATCCCTGATAAACAGTTTTTGGATCGACTAATATTTTTTTCATAGTATAGGAAATTCAAGTTCATTTTCAATTTAAACTGGTAAATAATCATTCTTTTCAAATGTCGCTTATGAGATAGATTTATGAAAGAGAAATCTCGATGCGTGATTGACTTTAACTATTATTATTATTATTAGTAGTAGTAGTATTATTATTATTATTATTATTATTATTATTATCATTATTATTATTATTATTATTATTATTATTATTTATTCGACCATTCATAAAAAATACAAATACATGACATTTTGAGAAGACATATACATCAAAATAAGAATTATAGAAAGAAGCAGCATGTGGACCAGGGTGAACAAAAGTGAAATACAGCACTGTTACCCTAGAGGCATGGGCGCCCTCACATGTTGCTCCCAGTACAATTAACAAAAATAACAAAATATATATTGCACATAGTTAAGTTCACACATTAATCATTTAAAATATTCAAATCAAAGTCGACATAAGGGTATTGAAGATAAAGAAAATGAGAAAGAGAGGGGCAGAGGTAAAGAGTATAGGAAGGACAAGAATAAACTTCATCATACATACAAGCAGTAAAGCAGTTTGACTTGTTCTCTTGCAGAAATAGTAAAATCTTCTCGATGTTATTGTTTTGTTGTTAATATTTATAATTTTTATATTTTTTTCTAGAAATCAACGAATGTTTGGAGACACCTGAGATCTGTAGTCAGGTTTGTGAGAACACGGTTGGATCGTATCTTTGCAAGTGCGTTGATGGTTACACACTCGAAGCTGATGGAAGATCATGTAAACATAACTCAGGTACGTATCCAATTGATTCAGGCATTTTGTAACAGTTAAAAAACTAAAAAATCCCCCAAAAGATAAATGTGGTAAATGAAAATGATTCAAGAAAACGGTCAGGTTTGTGACAACACGGTTGGATAGTATCTTTGCAAATGTGTCGATGGTTACACACTCGAAGCTGATGGAAGATCGTGTAAACACAACTCAGGTACGTATCCAATTGATTCAGGCATTTTGTAACAGTTAAAAAAATAAAAGATCCCCCGAAAAGATAAATGTGGTAAATGAAAATGATTCAAGAAAACGGTCAGGTTTGTGAGAACACGGTTGGATTGTATCTCTGTAAGTGCGTCGATGGATACACACTCGAAACTGATGGAAAATCGTGTAAACACAACTCGGGTATGTATCCAATTATTCATCTAGTCATTTGGTAAAACATTGTCGCCAGCTGTCCAGCACCAACAAAACTGTAAAGATTTCAGTAAAAAGATAAGGTAAATGAAAATATTTTAAAGAAATATTCTAGATGTTTAATCTGTAAAACAGACCAAGTCATACTTTTGGTTATCAAGAGAAAATGGGAACAGTGTCGATTTTGTGATTGATCCGTGGATATGGACCCTGATTTCCGAAGCGAAAGCGAAAATGTTCAATGTAATTGTTTTTGCAGCCATTATTGATTTCTTCTTTTTCTATAAAGTTGTATGATATTAAGTCACTCAAATGAAAGCTATTCTTGATAGAAATGCATAAATTCTTGAGGATATTATTAATGTTTTTTGTTAATAATATTTATATTTTCCTTTCTTCCACTGATCCCAGGTATTGACCCTCTGATCATCTTCAGCAACTATTACTACGTGCGATCCCTCTCAGTCGATGGTAGGGAGTACGATCTCATTGCTGATAACTTCCAAGGCGCTGTCGCACTGGACTTCGACTACCAGGAAGGCCGTCTATTTGTTCTGGATGTCGTCCGATCCCGCATCGAGCGTATGTGGGTGAACGGAACGGACAGGGAAGTCATCATCGAGGACTTCGTGAATGGAGGCGAGGGGATATCCGTGGACTGGGTTGGAAGGTATGTGAAAAACAGTGAAAGAAGGGTTGTAATTACGAACGAATTTTGTTGTGTTTTTGAGGATTGCTCGTAAGACAAAAAGACAAGAACGGCTTTCTTAAGGTACTGAAGTTGGTCAAAAGTTATGTGAAAAACAATATATAAAGAGTTCATGAAGATAATCAGATAGATACGTGTGAGAATTGCCAGTGAGACAAAGTCAGACAAATGCATAGGCTGGGACATAGCTGAACTTGAACTTAATTTGTTCAAGTGTTTGGTCTTCCCAGCCTTCTTTTAAAGTAATAAAGATGATACAAAGACATATGCCTCGAAATTTTTACTCCAAGAGGACCCCTGAATAATATTTCACATTAGAAGACGTGTTGGCACATAGATCAGGGGTCTTGTAAGAGGGAGATTCCTGGTTCAAAACTTGAATTAGTTGATGCTTTTGAGCCCTTGGTAATTAAGGCATTAATTCTGTAGACTTCGATTTTCATGTCAATTGCGACCTGATTCTAACCTTTGGTGATCGTTGGGAACACATTTTCTTTGTATGTTACAAGAAGCTGTATTGGTTTGGCAGTGTGAAGGAGGTAATATAATTTGCTTGAAAGAAATATAATGAACGCATAATGTTTATCTGTTACAGGAAGCTATATTGGGTTGACAGTGTAAACGATGTAATGGAGGTTGCTGAGTTAGATGGCAGTCAGAGGAAGACTCTAATCTACACCGGAATGGATCAACCAAGAGCTGTGGTGGTCAACCCCAAACATGGGTGAGGAATGATAATAATAATAATCAGTTTTTGTATAGCACATAACAAAATGGAACAGAATAATATATATACTTGAAGGAATCATATTTCTTTTTATGGCAAAGGAGCTGTCTAAACATCCAGGCTCGAAACGTTTGAAAACACGAAAACATTATCAAATTATATAATATCTGATTTGTAGGAAGGGGATCTGTTCCATATATAGATCATTCTTCTCATATGTTTCATGTATGCTTATGCAGAGTACTGTCAAATTTCATTAATTATCAGTTGCATCTTAACGTGAATAATAATAGTATGCATTGTATTTCTTCTGAAATGTTTATAGACTGCATAACATTGAACATGGTTTATCATATTTTCATTTGATATCGTAGAAAATTGTGAGCATTAGTTAAACGTATAATATACACCCTAAAGAGTGAGAAAGTATAATTTATATAAAATGATAATTGCACTAATGCCTGCTTTCAACATCTTGTCCTCAAGTTATCTCTTACGTATTTCAAACCACTGTGTGAATCATGAATAACCTATAACAGTTTGAATGGGTTCCCTCTTATACAGATACGTCTACTGGTCGGACTGGGGTTTAGATGCATACATTGGACGTGTGGGAATGGATGGTACACAGAAGACACGTTACCATGACAACAAGATGGTGTTTCCCAATGGTCTGACCATTGATTACGCAGCAGAGAGGTTGTATTGGTGCGATGCTCATTTCAACCATGTAGGGTAAGTATTGAAAACAATAGGGAGTTTTTGAAGGTGTCGAAGTGTCGCCTGAACCAGGTTGAGAGGTAAAGAATAGAAGAAGAAGGAGGAGGAGCAGCAGAGGAAGAAGAAGAAGAAGAAGAAGAAGAAGATGAAGAAGAAGGAGAAGGAGAAGGAGAAGGAGAAGGAGAAGGAGAAGGAGAAGGAGAAGGAGAAGGAGAAGGAGAAGGAGAAGGAGGAGAGAAGAAGAAGAAGAGAGGAAGAAAGGAGAAGGAGAAGGAGAAGGAGAAGAGAAGAGAAGAAGAAGAAGGGAGAAGGAGAAGGAAAAGAGGAAGGAGAAGGAGAAGGAGAAGGAGAAGGAGAAGAAGAAGAAGAAGAAGAAGAAGAAGAAGAAGAAGAAGAAGAAGAAGAAGAAGAAGAAGAAGAAGGAGGAGGAGGAGGAGCAGAGGAAGAAGAAGAAGAAGGAGCAGAAGAAGAAGAAGAAGAAGAAGAAGAAGGAGAAGGAGAAAGAAAAAAACATCATGGTGGCTTTTTCAGGCGTGACATCCAATGATCTCATGAGTGATGACGTCATCGTACTGGTCGGCTAAGACGAAACTTTTCAAGTCGACCGAAAGTCTGTCGACCTACAGAAGAGCTGTGAGAATCAAGCGTGAAGAGGCCATCATTATAATTATAATTAATTTTGAAAGCTTATATTCTTTACCTCTCAAGCTCGTTCAAGCGGCATATTGACACATTCGAAAACACCTAACATTCAATTTGAAGCACCATTCAGTAATGCCAGTAATGCCTCCGTCACACTATACCCAAGAGTTATTTATTTTTGGGCCATTCAGTGCCCGGGATTCAGTGTAACATACGATTCTGTCCAGTCTGAGGCTATCCTCGTTGGTGTAAATGCAGTATTGCAACCTTGTTGATGTGGCATCTTTTATATGGAAGTTACACATTAGGCAAAAAGGATATTATAAAAATTTCTTCCATCTATTAACAATCATTTTGCCCCTTTAAAATGAAGAAAAAACCCGTTCTACTCTTTTAAAAAAAGGGGGGCATCTTTATTCTCTCGAGAAAAAAAAAACTAGCACATCCTTTGTGAAAAGCCACAATAATATTTGACCTTGTGCTTAAAGAGCCTTAATGTTTTAGAAGATATATATATCCGTAATAATATAAACGATATGTATATCGTGTTTACTCATTGGTCATGATACCGCTATGAAACATTAAGTAATGCTACGAAAGACGAAATTATTTGCAATTAATAGAGAATATAAAGTTACACAAAATAATTTTTGCCTCTTTTCATCCTTTCTTGGTAGATATTCCGACCTGGACGGCACAACGTTCCACATCTTACCTACGCGTGGCGCCTCCGTAGCGCACCCATTCGCTCTCTCACTATTCGAAGACTATGTCTACATCACAGACTGGAATCATAAATCTGTTCGTCGGTTTGATAAGCTCACTGGACACAGTGGAATAGAATATGTAGAGACTCTACAGGTCCCCATGGATATACATGTGTATCATCCACTCCGACAAGATCAGAGTATGTCTTTAATTATACAAATTATGCAGCCATTGTCTTTGTTCTTTGTTTTTGTTTTTATTTCATTCAAATATATCATATCACGACATAATATTTGTATATCGTTAAAATGGAAATGATATCTTTAATCATAATCAACCAAGCTCTCTTTTCAGTGTTGGGTAATCCATATCTTCATATATATCTATAAATAAATCTATATTTAAAGCCATTAAAGTACTAGCCTATACGCTCTACACCCAAAAAATTAAACCCTATAAAAACATCTAAATAATCATTTGAGTTGTAGATATAAGCGAGGGATGAAATGAATTCCTAAATATATAGTATGTTACACATGCGTCGATTTATGGCACCAAAATGTGAATTTGCAAGAATGTAGTTATCATTATTTCCCTTTCCTACAAAAAGAGATCACTATACATAATCATAATATTGAAGGGCCGTTTACACATGTTTCCCCCTCTCTCTCTCTCTTTCAGCTCTTGTCAACCCTTGTGGATCCAACAACGGGGGTTGTTCACACATGTGCCTGATCGCACCAGGCGGACAGACTTTCACTTGTGCTTGCCCAGACAGCTTTGTGCTTGCCGAGGATGGACTCAGTTGTTTGGTCGACTGTTCCTCCAATCAGTTCGCATGCGAGAACCAGGAGAAATGCATCCCGTTGTCATGGAGATGTGATACGGAGACAGATTGCTCTGACGGTTCGGATGAGCCCTCGGATTGTCGTAAGTTGTATGGAGGAAACGTAATGAAGTATCACTGAATTCTGGACTTTTGTGTGTTTTTAGGAATGTATTTGATTATATGATGCGTAACAAAAAATCGTAATAAAGAATGTAAAAAAAAAAGAGCTGAAATCGTGTTTTTTTTTTTTGTGTATTTTTATTTATGATGCGTTACACGGCAAGGATTATGATAGGATAGAAAATAAAATAAATGCACATACAAAATAATCTTGTTCAGAATTTGTATCTTCTTCTCAATCATTATCGCATCCACAATGATAAAGAATTATATCTGAAGAACAATAATGATGATGTTGATGATGACGATGATGATGATGAAGATGATAATGATGATGATGATTTAGTCAATTTGTGTAAAATGTCTTTCCATTATTCCTCTAGATGATGGATGCAAAATGAATATCCTTCTTTTAGCTATCAACCTTTTTTTCTTTAATATCCATCACAGCAACACGTTACTGTCCGGACCGAATGTTCCAGTGTAATGATAACGCCTGTATTTCTGCTACCGAGCTTTGCAACGGAGTCAGTAACTGTTTGGATGGATCCGACGAGGCCCACTGCAGTAAGTATACCAGGAGGGTGTTTCAAGAAGTCGTCGTAAATTTATGAACAACTTTATGAACGACTATTGTGCTAAATAATAGTGAATGTGATAATGCAACCAATAACATGTTGCAGTGGTTCGGAAAGACACTCTACAAACTACTTGGTGAAACACCTTTAGAATGCTGAAAAGAATCATATGTACAGGGACTAATCATAATTATATAGGGGGCTATCCTTACCATGAATATTTTGAGAAATTTATAAAGACGGGAAAGGGAACAAGATCAACTTCTTTCAACCCTGATTATTTTCTTAAGAAAAGATGGTTATCATTTGGGGAATTATGTCGGCCACTATGTACGAAAGAGGGAGAACAGGACATATCAAATCTAGACTTTGTTTTTGAAGGGATATTGTTGTTTGAGCCCGCCAAATATTTGGATCGACACAAAGAAATTATAGGCCTTTTATTTCTTACGTAGTGTTCATGCAGAAATAAAGGAAATTCATTTTCCTGGTAGCTTTATAACTAATTCAAAGGTTTTATCTTTCTTCTCTTGGACAAGCAGCTGAGAGTTTCAGATCTAAAGTAGATAGCGAACTAGTATACCGTTAAGTTTGTTACTCTTACTACTTTTTTTCGTCGCAAAACAAATTGATAGATATAATAACACGTTTTCCTTTGTCACTTTTTTTAAAAATAGATACGACAGTATGCCAGCCGTGGGAGTTCCGCTGTAATACAGGATCATGTATCAACCATGTACTAGCTTGTAATGGTGATAATGATTGCTTAGATGGGTCTGATGAAGTACAGGATGTGTGTGGTAAGTATACCTATCAGGATGCTTGTTGCATGGAACTCTTGCATAAAAGACTCACTGTGAACCAATCAGAATGATTGCTTCAAATTTGCAATTGATTGTTACTCCTATGTTACAGGGCACAGAGCGGTCACTTGAGCACTTCTGGTTACAAACGGCGATGTAATTGTTTTATATTCTCCTGACTTTCTTGGTATCGTTGCCTCATGTATTACCTCCCATATCCTTAAAACATCTGTTAAATGCTTAAAATCATTAATTATATTCGAATTGACGCTAATTTAGATATCTCACTTCGCATTTTTGTTTTCTTTCAAAATATAATGGATTACAGGAAATTTAACTTGCATATTTTGTCTTTCTTTCTCAGCTGAACGGGGATGTTCTGAAGGTTACTTCCAGTGCGGTACAGGATATTGTATCCCTAGTACTTGGGTGTGTGATCTTGATGATGATTGTGGAGATGCTAGCGATGAACCACTTAGAGAGTGTCGTAAGTAGATTCTATCGTAATGGTGAAATTTTAAAATGTCACATTACTGTTATATTTGAATAATATTTATTGAAATTTGATCTTAAAAAAAAGAGAATTTTGTGAAAAAGTAGATGTTTTTAATATCAGCAGTAGAATAAGATTTTTTAATGCTTGTTAATTAGTATAATTTCGTGCTGCATTTTTGTTGGAAATATGATATAATTTTAACCCCTCCCCCCCAAAAAAAACAAACAAACAAAAAAAGAGAGGAAAAACAAAATAACTCATTGATTAAACATCTGATTAAGGAATTTATCCAATTAAACAATCGTATGATTTCTTTAAATAACTTATACAAAATGCATAGCACAACTCTTATACAGCATCACTTTATCGTGCAAGGTTATTCTCTTAGTAGTTTTGTTCTTCAGGACGCCGACGAATTGACCATTGCCCTGTAACATAAAAGATGCGATCGATCTTACGATCAAAAGTCTATGGTAAACCTTGTAATAAGAGATACAATCAAAAGTCTATGGTAAACCTTGTAATAAGAGATACAATCAAAAGTCCATGGTAAACCTTGTAATAAGAGATACAATCAAAAGTCTATGGTAAACCTTGTAATAAGAGATACAATCAAAAGTCTATGGTAAACCTTGTAATAAGAGATACAATCAAAAGTCTATGGTAAATCTTGTAATAAGAGATACAATCAAAAGTCTATGGTAAATCTTGTAATAAGAGATACAACCAAAAGTCTATGGTAAACCATGTAATAAAGATACAATCAAAAGTCTATGGTAACCTTGTAAAAATAGAATACAATCAAAGTCCTTTGTAAACCTTGTAATAAAGAGATACAATCAAAAGTCTATGGTAAACCTTGTAATAAGAGATACAATCAAAAGTCTATGGTAAACCTGTAATAAGATATACAATCAAGTCTATGGTAAACCTTGTAATAAGAGATAAAAATCAAAAGTCTATGGTAAATCTTGTAATAAGAGATACAATCAAAAGTCTATGGTAAATTTGTAATAAGAGATACAACCAAAAGTCTATGGTAATGTAATAAGAGATACAATCAAAAGTCTATGGTAAATCTTGTAATAAGAGATACAATCAAAAGTCTATGGTAACTTGTAAAAATATACAATCAAAAGTCTATGGTAAACCTTTGTATAAGAGATACAACAAAAGTCTATGGTAAATCTTGTAATAAGAGATACAATCAAAAGTCTATGGTAAATCTTGTAATAAGAGATACATCAAAAGTCTATGGTAACCATGTAATTAAGAGATACAATCAAAAGTCTATGGTAAATCTTAATAAGAATACATCAAAAGTCTATGATAAATCTGTAATAAGAGATAATCAAAAGTCTATGGTAAACATGTAATAGAGATACAATCAAAAGTCTATGTAAACCTGTAATAAGAGATACAATCAAATCTATGGTAATCTTGTATAAAGAAGATACAATCAAAAGTCTATGTAACATTTGTAATAAGAGATACAATCAAAAGTCTATGGTAACCATGTAATAAAAATACAATCATAAGTCTATGGTAAATCTTGTAATAAAGAATACAATCAAAAGTCTATGTAAATCTTGTAATAAAGAGATACAATCAAAAGTCTATGGTAAACCATGTAATAAGAGATCAATTCAATCGTGAGATTGATCCCATCTCTTTTATGTCACAGAGCACAAACTACGAATTCTATTTTTGTTTACAGAATCTCGGACAACCTGTCCAAGCGGTTGGTTCTCTTGCGTGTCCAACTATCGTTGTATTCCATCCTGGGCGCTCTGTAATGGATACGATGATTGCCGTGATAACTCTGATGAAGAACAATGTGGTAAGTAGATAACAGAGGCGCAGGAGGGCTCTGTTGAGACAAAGGATTGGACGGGGAAGTGATCGTGTGTTAACAATGGCTTGTCCCTCCAATCCTTTGTCTTTTCAGAGCCTTCCGACACATCTGATAACCATAACGATAATGATCATAGTAAAGATCAGCAGCTTGTCCAGGTTTTTAAAATAAAGGTGGCGTAAGTTAAAAATTTTCCGACTTTAATACGTACAGTCAATGAGTGGTTTAAATATAGGATGTGATTTTGATTTAAAGAATAGGGGCGCCCCCCCCCCCTTTACTTGATCCACCACTGATGATAGTGATCATTGATAGCAGTGATGGTTATGACAAGCGCTTTGACCAATCGGTTACCTAGAGTGAGAGAAGTGTTTTTTATGTCTTCACATGCGTAATTTGGGAGGTCACTAATCTACATTTTACCTCACCTGGTGAGGAACCAGGATGATTATTAAGAAATTCCTTGAATGCTGTGTTTGTTTTATCGGGTGTAGCTGAGCCAAGTTGGATAATACTTAGCTAAAACTAACCGCTTAGAAACATTGTATTAAGCCCTATATGAATATCATCTATCATTTCTATTATTCTAACATTCTCATGAAACATTCATCATCATGCTTCTCTTGTAGAGTCTGCCACTTGCGGTGTAGGTGAGTTCCAGTGCGACGATGGGAAGTGTATTCCAGGGCGTTGGGCGTGTGACTTTGAAGTCGACTGTGAAGACTTGTCAGATGAGCTTACGTGTAGTAAGTATATAAACATTATAAGAAAAAAAGAAAAGAAAAAAAAAGACACGTATTCACAAAGGTGTCCTGAGCTAAGTCAGATCTGAATTCTGTGGTTTAACTATGAGTAGCAAAATGTGACACAATCTCAAACAGTAGATGTTCCATTTATCAGAATATTGCCTTGGAATGAAAAGTATCAAAGTTTTCCTTACCATTAAGCATGATTCATGAACATAACAACGTAGATAGATTATGTCACATTTTGCTACACATAGTTAAACCACAATATTTAGGCTAGGCTTAAAGCTGGTGTATAGTGTTGGGAGAAGGAAAAATTTAATTTGGATTCACAATGAAATAATATGAAAGCCTGAATCCTATAACTGTAACAAAGAAAGTTATATTACATGGAATCTCGTTTTAATGTCTTCATTTCACGATATTATAGTATAAAAAAGATAAGACGGGGACCCGACTCAGCTTTGTGTGCACAGGCGTTCACATGGAAAACCAACGGGGATTCTCTTGTGTGGGTGATACACACAGATCGCTACGGTCCATTCATGCGGGAAGTTCGGGGGACAGGACAACCCAGCAAAGGTCTCAAAACCGTTACAAATTGTGTTTGGATTCAAACATTTCACTGAAATTCACCGGAAATCGTGAAAGGAATATCACAAAATCTCTCACACATGTCTTTTAGCGCAATGTGAACAACATGAGACTATATTTATTCGGTTTTATGCCGATTTTTTTTTTGTTACCAAAACTATACACCAGGTTTAACTTAGGACACCTTTTTAAATACTGACAAACGTCAACTAATTAAATATGTCTGGTTAAGGGTAACTTGGATACAAGTTCTGTAGAACATAAGAGGAGCGCCGGTTTCCTTTATACAGTGCGTCCCAGCAAAAAAAGGTAAAAACAATTTTGAGAGCCTCATATTAAAATCGTATAGCTTATGAGAAATTAATTTTTATTGCATGTGAAAGAATACCTCGTTTTCTATCCACTGATACCAAATTTATACCTGTGCTCTCATGGATGACTGAGTACACGAGCTTTCAAAAACTTCTGTCAAATGAGCTTGTACCTAGTTTAGGAGAATCAACCCTGGCTATCTGATCATTCATTCATTGTTTGAAGTTAGCCTTCTTAAGTCCTTTATAAGAGACATAAGATTAATTGAAATTTTGAAATGCAAGGGTTGCTTTTGCCAAAACTTGATACAAAATCAATTTTGACGCTTTTGTCTTGAAGTCCAAGTGCTCAGTCATCAAATTTAATTTTGACCGGACTTTGACAAAGATACGTTGTTGTTATCTAACGTATACAATGAAATATTCTTGATTTAAGTCATTATGTATTATCAATAATGTATGTGTTTGATATATAGACTACAGACAGTGTTCAGAAAACGAGTTCCGTTGCTCAAACAGCCAGTGCATCCCCCGAAGGTTTGTCTGTGACTACGAGGAAGATTGCGTTGATGGAGATGACGAGGCAGCCTGTCGTAAGTATTATTTCCCGTTTTCTTGATGATGGATGGTTTTCGTTTCTCTCCACCTCCCCAATCTCTCTCTTTTCTCACTTCCTCTTTCTTTAATTTCCTGTCAGTAGCCCCTTTCTTGACATAGGATGCACACATAATTACTAGGATGATTGTATTGATTGCCTTGGCTTTGAGTGTTGATCAAAAAGAAAAGATACTATAAAGGATTCATGTTTCGGGTTTTCCTCAGTACCGGGTCTCAGTACTATTACCACATATGTAAGAAACAGTGGTGATATGTACAAATTTGCACGTTTTGACAGAGGAAGGATTTTGTTTTTTAGGAATCATCTTGTACATGGCACAGGCTTATGATGCTTAGCAAAGCTATATGCCGTGTGTAAAGCATATAGATGCACATCTATTTAAACACAACAATGATTGCCTTGCACTCTTTAGTATTTCAGACTGGAAACGTTTTTGTATGTTTCTAACACTATAACAATGGGAATCGTATGTTTCTTGTATTAAACCAATAAGAAACCAATGAGAAAATACATTTATCATCGGGTTAATAATTTGAATACCTTTTTTTTTCTTGTATAGCGGAACAAATGTGTTTCTTCCCGAACCAGTTCCAGTGTGCTAGCGGGCACTGCATTGATGAGGAGTATGTATGTGATGGTTCGAGTCAATGCCAAGATGGCACAGACGAAGTCAACTGTCGTAAGTAGACTCATGAAATGTCAGGTCCATAATTAATTGATGATGATGATGATGAAGATGATGATAACAACGATCACGATGATGATGATGGTGTTGTTGTTGTTGTTGGTGGTGGTGGTGGTGGTGATGGTGATAATGATGATGATGATGATGATGATGAAGGGACTTGAGAATGGGAGGATGGCGCAAGTTGTTGCTACTGCGGTAGAGGCAGCAGTAAAAGCTGCAATTCCAGCTATTGTGGAGGCCAGTGGCACGAAGTGCCTTGCTGGCTTCTGTCAAGGAGGTTGTCAACCCACAACTGATATGCACCCAGTTTAAGGTGATGAAATTGACCAGAAATCTCGCATGGACAATTAAGAATCAGCGTCTACCTGAGCCAGAGGGTGAAGAAGAAGGGACGGAAACAGAGAATTCTGGCAAGGAAGGTGTGTGCCATGGCAGAGGAAGCTGGTGTTGCAGGACTGACACCAGAGGCACTGTCAACCTGCTATCGACTAGGAAAGCCTGGAAGCAGCCCAGGCAGACCATGGTTCGCTTTATAGCTAGACGGAAACGAGATGAAGTGTTTGACGCTCGATCAAGTTGAAAGGGAAGGATAACTACGCTGGTGTATTAAAACCGAAGACTGACACCAATGGGTACGCTGTACTCATGGCAGCAAAGAGGCCCCATAGTAACAGAGGTATCAAGTAAACATGGAGCATCATGTGTAAATGGAGATGGGACACAGAAGGTCATCCGTACACCGGATGATCTGTTGATCTGGTCTGGACGACATTGACTACAAGAGGTTAGTTAAACCACATTGTGTAATATGATTCCTGACCGGAAAAACTCTAAAGTAATTTTATTCAATATTGCATATTTATGAATAACGATGAGAACTTAGAAATTACATCTTATAATTTAACTCCTGACATATTTGATACAGTAATGCAAAAAACAAATGTTCAAATCGCAAGCTGACCCATGTTAATATAGATCTCTCCAAAAATGTAAACGAAATTCATTTGTTATACGAACATTTATTTAAAATCCAAATTGATATTATTGTCTATCTGAAGTTTGGAAGGTGCCAATACAGCTGCACTTGGGTTGACAGATATAACCTAGAGGTCAAATTCGACAGGGTGAACAAAGAGGAGGAGGAGTGGCGAGCGTATATTCGATCATCAATTAAATATTCAACTTTAGGTTATGATGTACTGCATGCAGAATGCCTCTGGCTTGATATGAATATTAATGGTTGTAGCTTATAGTAGGAATTATCTATCGAAAACAATACAGATATTTCTGAGTTTCAAGACAGTTTGTTAACAGTTTTTACAGAGTATAAAATTGATAAGTTACAATGTATTTTATTGGGAGATTTTAATATCAACTTGTTAGTCACGGATAATAAGGTCGAACAATTCCAATCAGGTTTACAAATGTATGGGAATGCAGCAATTAATGAAATCCCTACAAGGGTTACAAAATATTCTTCCTCTCTGATGATCACATATACACAAATTTGGTTAGCCTCTGAATACATGCAGGTGTCATAGAAACGGATGTGTCAGACCATTTTCCCATCTTTGTAGCTTTTGAGATGATTCTTGGACAAATAAGACCTCTTGCAAAGGTAAACATACTTTCGCAGCTTTAAAATTATGATGTTAACAGTTTTCAAGAGGACCTCGCAAATACGAGTGGAATAAGTTATTACAGAAAAAGATGTCAATAAGTCAATTCTGCTTTTTATGATCAGCTACAGAATGTCTGTGAAAACATGCTCTTATGATCTCAGTAAATATGTCAAAGAAAAGAAGAAATATTGGTAGAAAACCATGGATAACTAAAGGTATCTTAAGTCGATTGCCAAAAAACAAGTTTACAGCCAAATATAAGTCTTCAGATTTCGGACCAGAGTATGAGATAAATATAGAAAATATAGAAATGTTCTTACTACTGTCCTTAGAACGCAAAACGACTTTATTATAGTCATGTCTTTGAAGAAAATAAAGGCAATACTGGAAAACATGGAATACTATAAATGATTTGTTACATAGTGGAAATTCATCAAAGAAAATTACTGAAGTGGAACAGTTATGTATCAGCACAAATGAAGGAGATAAGATATGCATAGTGATCATGAAATTGCAACTGCATTTAACGAATTTTTTGTATATAGGGCCGAATCTAGCAAAAGAAATACCAGAGAATGATTTTGATTTCAAAGAATATCTAGGAGATAAAATAATAAATCACTGTTTTTAAACCTGTCTCAAACAGCGAAGTTGTGAATCATCTGTAGCTCTGGACACAAGAAAAGCTTGTGGATACGACAATATGCCGCCACGGTTAATCAAAGATGCTTCTTATTTCATATCAGAACCTCTCACATATATATTAAATCTGTCTTTCGAATTAGGTAGTTTTCCTGATGCTTTAAAAATTGCAAAGGTGACACCAATATATAAAAAAGGAGCCAAAGACAGCCCAGGTAATTATAGCCTATCTCAGTACTACCAATTCTTGGCAAAGTATTTGAAAAAATTGTTAATGGTCGTTTGATAGATTTTCTGGAGGTAAACAATGTATTGCATCAACATCAATATGGTTTCCGTAAAAATATAGTAAAAATATCACTTACAACTAACCAATGCTTGTTGAAATCAATACGAGGGAAAGTTAGCTGAATTCATAGATTCAAAAAAAAAAACTAAAAAAGAAATAACAAAAAACTTTACTTCATAGTTCGTAGTTATGTTATTGATTTCTTTATTTATTTCAAAGCTTTTGACACCTATTAATCATAATGTTCTCTTGAATAAAATTTCACATCATGGATAAGAGGTTTAGCGCTGGACTGGTTTAAAGATTATCTTTTAAATAGATTTTCAGTATGTACAGTACAAGGAGACAGAATCCTCATTTAGAATATATCATGTGGTGTGCCACGGCTCGTTCTAGGACCGACACTTTTTGTTATATATTAATGACTTACCACAATCCCACTAAGTTTTTAACTTCAGATTGTTTGCAGACGACTCAAATATATTCCATACATTTGATGCAGGACAAAAGGAAAAATTGATATGCGTTAGAGTAAACCAAGACCTAAAAAAGTCCAGACATGGGTGTGATGCAAACAGGTCACTATAAAATCTAAAGAAACAAATTATATGCTGATAAAAGGCCCAGAGAAAATCTGTGAATGTAGAAGGAGCCCTTGAAATGGGCAACTCAAAATTGTGTGAGGTTAAGTAGCATTCTTTTGTAGGATTACAAATTGACAATCATCTGACATGGAAACCAGCATATTCAAAAGATAAATGCATGTATTCGTAAAAAGAGGTATCTTATTCAGACTTCGACACTTTGTCCACAGAACATTTTGATTTTATTTGTACAAAGCTTTTGATACCAGCCACATATTTTCAATGGCATTGAAGTATGGCCGGAAGTACTTATAAAATAATTTGAACTGCCTATTTTATACTCAAAAAATGCAATGCGAGCAATAACTTTTAGCCCATGGATGACAAATCCAAACCTTTGTTCACAAAACTAAAGATCCTAAATCGTCTATAACTTGCATGATCTAGCTGTTCTTAACATTTGTATATGATTTGTTGAATCGTAAGCTACCTCATTCTTTAACTGAATATTGTCAAGTAATAGAGCACAATTATTCCACAAGAGGCGGCAAAGAAAATAATTAAATTGTAATGCCTAAGTGTAAGACAAACACAGGGCCAATTCTCGATATTCATTTGTGGGAACAAAGTATGGCAATAGCCTTACCAGATTATATAACAGAGAAAAAAAGCAGAAATTCATTTCGCTAATCTCCTGTCGAGTTATTTACTGCTAAATTAAGTTTATGTTATCATGTTTGACTTGTTTTTGTTAATATTATGTATCGCATCTAATAATTCATTCTAGCCTATAAACTTTAGAAAAGTAGTTTTAGATTCTTTTTGAACATAATAGCTATCTTGCCAAAACAATACATATACTTGGGGCCAGCTCGACTAGCCACATGTGCTACCTTCTGGTTCCTTTTAACAACTATACCTCTTTGTATCTACCAATTTATATCTGCACACCTTTGTAATGATTATTGTATCCATGTCAATTTATTCTTGTACCTGTATTCACCATTATATAAAGTTGTTGTTGTTGTTGTTAATAAATAAATTCAATTCAATTCAATTCAATTCAATTCAATGATAGTGATACTGATGATGATTTTGGTGGTGGTGGTGGTGGTGATGATATTGATGAGGAGGAGTAGCATTAGGAGGTCTTTATATGATGATGTCAATGACAACGATGATGATGATAATGATTTTCAAGATCATCGTCTTATCCTCTTTAAGTTAAGCCAGATACGTAGTGTGTTAAAAATAATGCTAAGGAAAGTTTCTAAGAGAAGTGTTAAAACATTCTTAAATAATTCTTTAGAATTTAAATTTGTTTTAGCAAAAAATATTGTATGAATTGAAAATTATTCCGTAATCAGAAACACCCTTTGCCTATCGTATAGTCCTATCAATCTCACTTATGATTACCGTTGTTTTATTCCCTGTCTATAGCAACTCGTCTTCCCGGTGGTTTATACTGCTTTCCTGATCAGTTCACGTGTGATGATACTGTATGTCTTCCTATGTCTTATCGATGTGACGGGACAGCAGACTGCCCTGATGGCAGCGACGAGACACTGGCTCTATGCTGTAAGTTCAAATTTGTCCTTTAACACCTATCCCTAACCCTAGAACCCCACAGGAAATATGTTTTCGAGCTTTAATTGGTTACCCCGTTCAAGCCATCTGATTTTTAATTCGATATTTATTGTTGCATATTCATTGAAGGTTTGGCAAATGAAATCTATCAATCAATAAATAATCATAATTCTCCAAACTAAATTTAAAACTTTTAAAACTATTTGAAATAAATGTGACGTCAATTGCGCGAAGAATAAGATTATCAGAGAAATATGTTTATAATTAATACGACTTGTTTGTAGGAAAAGTGATCAACGAACTGTAGCACCAGTTTTGTGGAACAAACTCACATGATTTGAGAGCTTTTACATCTTTATAAGTTTTTTTTAAAGCTTTAGTAATGCTTGAAGTTACCACTCCAAACCGACAAAACTGTACCATTTCAGGATAATATTTGGATTACTCTTTACTAAGATTTGTGTCTATTTCATTTATGTGACTGCTTTAAAAAGGGTGACTCGACATTTTCTCCGGGATGATGATGATTATTTCGTCTTAAATGAAGGGAGAAAGTTCGGGTTGCAATATAGTTTTATGTTATGTCTAGGTTTAGGTTTGAGGTAGGGTATAATGTTGAGTCCAGGGTTATAATTGGCCATTCAATTCATGTATGGAATTTACAGCAGAGCAATTGTCATATAATCATAAACAAAAATTTATTCTTCTTTTCCTTTCTGTAGCCTCTATACCATGCGATCCCGAAGAACGCTGGCGGTGTGACAATCAATTCTGCATTCCTCTATCTGGTCTCTGTGATGGTATTGATACGTGTGGGGATGCCAGTGATGAAAATAACCATGACCTCTGTAAGTATGACGGACATCTTTTATCTCTTAGACTTCATCACTAAGGGGGAAACATGATTGTGATATCCTCTTGTAGCTATGATGCAATTTTAATTCGTAAATATAGGGGTTGTAAAAATTTAGCTTTCCTGAAATCCAATTCCATAACTTGGTTTTTCTATTAAACCCGACTACCATCAAATAATATATGGCAGGTTCATTTAAAAAGAGATATCCTGTGACTACAGGCCAATTTGAGATCTAAAAAAAGAAGAAGAAAGATCTGACTCTCTCTTTCTCTCTCTCTCTCTCTCTGTTTTTCTCTCTCCCTTAATAACTTATTCGATGTCCACTAATCATTCAATGGCAAAACTGTTTTATGTTAAAGTTCTTGAAGCATGTGTCATATAATTGTTTAAATATCTCCATATATATATATAGGCGAGGAGGTGAGACAGTGTACCTCTGACGAATTCAAATGTGTGAACAAGAATTGCATCCCTCAAGAGTATGTATGTGACCTGGAGGATGATTGCGGTGACCAGTCAGATGAGTTTGGATGCTGTAAGTATATACCATTCATTTTAAGACATTGACTTGTCGCACCAATAAATGGATGGAAGAGAAATTTAAGAAGACATTGAAAAGGTAGAAAAAAACTCTTAATATTCTTCTTCTTTTTTTTTTAATTCGTAGTAAAAATTTAGCTAAATATTGTACCTACATCACATGGCCCGTATTCTGGACATATGACCGAGTTCGTATGAGTTACAAGTTTGTGCCAAACTATTGCGCGATCCCTATGTCAGACAAAAGGTCGCACATTAGCTTTGCACGAACTTGCAACACATGTAAACTCAGTCTTCGATTCAGAATATGGACCAATGACTAGCTAAAATACTAAGGCCTTTCGTGAAAAAGCTAAAATATCTTGTATTTTTTAAATTCATCAATATTTTCAATGACGATATGATAATTTATTCAAACATATATTTGATTCCAAAATAGAATCTGCTTAGATGATCTCATCACATCTTTTTCGCGATTTTAGTAATATGTATATTATTTTAAATTTATTTATCTATTTATTTCTTTCTCTTAGATGATTCTGGTAGCTGTGAAGAAAACGACGGCGGTTGTCAAGAAGTATGCAATGAGTTAGATATGGGTTACTACTGCTCATGCGCAGAAGGATATCAATTAGCAGAAGATAGATCTGGTTGTGAAGGTACGAATAATAGAGAGATACAAATCTTAATTCATTCATGATAATATAAGCCGTTTGACAAAAGAAAAATGAAAGAGCGGAGGAAGATTGATATGAATATTGATCTAGACTGCGGTTTGATAAATGGAATATTAAAGTATGGATCATTTTTAAAACGTGACTACCTTATTTTTTCTGTAGGCAAAGGAAAAAGCAAATCACATATCCTGATATTAACACAAGGACGAGTCCAGTCGATGGTATTAAAAAGAATTGAAAACCATTAACAAAAAGGATAATCTCTGGCATTTATTAAATGAAACTACTCTTCTAACAAATGTTCATGCACCTTAGCAGGAAATATTTTGTTCGAGTCATCTGTAACCCCTAAAGAAAATGTAACAAATTATGACGAGATATATAAAACATCTATTTCATTGACAGAAGATTTCTAAGTTTGATTATGTTATAGGTAATAATATACTGTAAGCGTTTTGGTCTTAAAAGAAATAGATATTATTATTTTTTATAATTATTATTTCCTTTCAGATATCGACGAGTGCATTGTGAACAACCCATGTCCCCAGCAGTGTACAAACACCAAGGGTTCTTATGAATGCAGCTGCTCTGAGGGATATGTTGATGATGGGGTGATTCTGAGAGGTCTCGAGTGCAAGGCTGAGGGTGAGTGTTGCAAACATTACCAAAAAGTAGCGAAATAAGAATATATAGGATTTTCTTTTGTCTTGCCTCATCCAAGCTGCACTCATTAGAGTGAACACACAAGAATAAACAGAAAGCTAGCCTCAGACAATATAAACAAGAACTGAAACAGAAGATGAAAGCTTTTGGTGTCTTGCAGGAGAGGGAATAAGGGCTTTGAAACATTTGCCTCAATGACATTCTTTTTTTCTTCTTTTTTTTTGTTAATAAGTTTAAAGATTCAAATCATATTTTTGAAAGAAATTTTGATATGATGAACTAGATAATATTCTTCAAACGTATTGAATAAAAAAAATGAAAGAGTGTTTGCTTACAGAGGATAACAAAATGTTACGCAATGAAAGTAATATATTTCGAAAGCTATTTGAATGCATGTAATATGGCAACTTTTAAGTAATGGTTCCATATCGTATGAAGATAAGATATGATTTATTACTAGCTCTGTGAACCAGATGGAAATGAAGAAAAAAAAATGAACATGCTTATGGCTTTTCTAAGAGTGTGTCATTCATGAGGAATAGACAGATTTACGTACAGAGAACATTCAGACAAACTGACATAAAAACATATTTACGTACAGAGAACATTCAGACAAATTGACATAAAAACATACACCCAGGCAGTTTTGCATACATGACACTTTTGCGAATTTCGCGATGAGGCAAGATTCGAGAAAGTAAAATGTCAGCAAAAGTTTATGTCTACACAATGAATCAAATACCAGTACAATTCTGTACACTGTAGGCCTAAAAGTTATTTGTTGGCAATTTACAAAAGTTTCATGTCGCGAATGTTTCTGGTTTTACTCAGAAATAGATATTCTAAAAAATTGAACAAACATACAGACGGACACTCAGATTTATGATAAAACAAGAAAACAGGCAGTCGAATTAACTGAATTTATGATTGTTTGTTTGTTTGTTTGTTTGTTTTATCTTGGTAGGTTCAAGGCCGCAATTCTTCTATGGTGAGGATGATGAGGTCCGTTATTATAATGAAGAAACCAAAAGCTTTGGAGTCCTTCTTACAACCCAGGGAATCATCCGCTCTCTTGATTACAACTTTGATGAAGGTATGATATAATGATTGCATATTTATATAGTAGGAATTGTATACGAAATCGAGTTAGAAAATAACACCTCCTAAATGATGTTTATCATCATTACTATCATTATAGTCATCATTATTATCAATATCATTATCGCCATCATCTATACTATCACCATCATTTTCATCATCATCATCATCATCATCATCATCATAACCATTGTCATCATCACAATATTATCTTCTTCTTTTTCTTCCTCTTCATCATCATTGTCACTACCATCACCATTATCATTGTCGTCATCATCATCACGAACAATCTTGCTCCTTCTCTTCCATCCCCCATATCCTCATGATCGTCTTCAAGTTCATCCTCCTCTCCCCACATTATTAAAGTTGTCTTCCTTCTTGCATTTATTTTCGTTGTAGGTGTGGTATATTGGATAGACCCTGCTATCCCAGCACTGATGAGAGCTATCATACCCAACACGGATGAAACTGCAGTACCCGATGAAATACCTCTTCTTAATATTCATCGTCCTCAGGATTTAGTTGTCGACTGGTATGGAGGGTAAGTTTAAAGATATTGGTCAGTTTTCTCGAAGGATGACTAAAGTTAGTAGGCCTACTAAGTATATATTAGTGGGCCTACTAACATTAGTCACCCTTCAAGAATACCGGCCAATGAATTCATCCATAAGTATTTTTAGATCTATATACCTATTCAATAAATCTACCAATATTTCTATAAATCTCAGCAAAAAATTACACCCCACTGCAAAATGAATGACATTTTATAAGTTTTCAATACCAAACTGCTCTTTTTAGTTTAAGTCCATGAAATAACCTCATAATTTTTCTTCTGATCATAATGGCCGGTATTCTCGAAGGGTGTCTAAAGTTAGTAGAGCTACTAATTTTACCCTTCGAAAATACCGGCCATAGTTACCATCACATTTGCCTGACTTCAATAAACATGAGTAACCGTGAAAAGCACAGACAATAAAACAATAACAGAACAATGGAGTCTTGCCAAGACAATCCCTTCGAGTATAAATTGTCTCTTCTTCTTACTTAGAAACCTTTACTGGACCGATCTGGGAGAGGAGACAAATGAAGCGGACAATATCGAAGCAAGGAGGAGGAAGAGAGACGTTCCTAGTCCCTCTGTCTCAATCTCTATGGCAGCATTAGATGGGCGTTACCGTCGTGTGTTGGTGGAGGATGGTATCGAGATGCCAGCAGCCTTGGCCGTCAATCCAGCTAGAGGGTAAGAGAAATGATTTCAATGTCAAACGAATTAATAATTTTATCTTAAATATTGAATCATCTAAGGAATGTTTGCCACATAAAAAAAAGAACAAATATACTCCACTCCTTGGAGAATATTCCAGTAAAGCACTATATCAAAGATGCACACACATTTTTCCAACAATATTTATTTCTATATAGGGGTTCCCCTTCGACATGGTTCATATAAACCTTTCTGCCTGTAATCAGTTGATTATATATTATTTTGTTTTTACAGGAATAAATGAATAAGGACTATCAAATCATGCCAAACTTTCATGCTTGTCATTTATCTATTTCGCTTTCTGAAACATAAAATGTGACAGTAAAATGCTGTTATAATAAAACAATATCATAAGAAGCATTGAAAAATAATGTTACTTCCATTTTCTGAAAGTGGAGTCTATTATATAAAATAAACAGTTTGAAAGCTTTTATGTTTTTTGACCTTCATATTGTTAAACATTGAATCAAATGTTCTATATTACTAATATAAAAAACAAAAAACACCATCTCTGTCCAACAGAATCATGTACTGGTCTGAGGTCGGCTCGACGCCTAAGATTGAGATGGTATGGATGAATGGAGATGGTCGTCAAGTCCTTGTGGATACAGCCATTGAGATACCTAGTGGTCTGGCCATTGACTTTACACAGGATGGCAGAGTATACTGGTGTGATCAAGCAAGAAATGCTATTGAATCTATGGATTGGGATGGAAGCAATAGAAGAGTCATTAGGAGATCTTCAGGTAGCTTTTAATGATTGTTGTTTTAAATCTTGGGGAAGGTCTTCTATATCTACAAATGCAAGATTACTGTTTATGTATCTCTTTGTTTCTTGCTGCTAACTCGATGATGTCATTTGAAATAATACTAATAATGAACTGTGGATACTTGTACTCAATGAATACTTGTATACGGCATATCACAAACAGAAGAAAGTCTCTATGCGCTTATAAATAGGAAAAAGTGGTAGTATAATAGAAAGTATGATATATCATTCTTGCCTGATACTCGAAACATTATAGTTTTGGAAGGCCACACTAACTTCATACATGGCCTTACCGCTTCAGCTTATAGTCATTACAATGTGTGGACAGCAGGTCTTTGTAGATCTGGACCAATTATAAAACTTGGTAGTCTGCAAAATGCCCCTCTAGTTATCACAATATATAATATCACATCCTCATGATCCGATGCAGATCTGAACAGACCAAGGCAGCTTGATGTCTTTGAAAACAATATCTTCTTCACCACCGCTGCATTGGGCACTGAGGGTGAGGTGCGTCGACTGGACAAGCTAGGACGTGGTGTCTCTGTGACAGAGATCCCCAGCATTAATGAACCCAGTGGACTGAAACTCTACCAGGAACAGAGATATAATCTTAATGGTAGGTTATCAAATGATATGATATACTATTCATTTACCTTATGTTACTGCTGAATAGACAAAGATAAGTTTGTATGCACCAGGATAACTTTTTTAAAGCCAAGGCTACTTGACAGGATTTAAAAAAATAAATTAATGGACTGAAACTCTACCAGGAACAGAGATATAACCTCAATGTTAGGTTTTCAAATGACATGTTATTCATTTCATTTACCTTATATAACTGCTGAATAAACAAAGATATAACCCAGAAAACTTACATCGGTTAGGGTTAATCACAGAAGCTTCTACCGACCTGTTATTTGTAGAGGGGCTAGACTGATAACACTTTGGCTTGAGAAAGTCCATAGGTGTGTGTGGATGAAAGCTATATTATAGCCCCTTTTTCGAATAACAGGTTGGTAGAAGCTTGAACTTTCTTAATTAGACAAAGATATGTTTATATCCATCATGTTAACCAAGTGGCCTTTGGCTTTAAATCTTATCCAAAGGATTTTGGTAATTGAAGACTATAGTACCATACAAGGGAGCTCCACCAATTTTACTTTGTTAAAAACCAGTGACCTCCCGATTATTTGACTTCTAATGAAGATTCACCACGATATCGAACATCAGGCCCGTAACTAGGATTTTTACGGGGGGGTTCGAAATCTGAAAAAGTGGACCTTTTTCAAGGATTTTTTTTTCGAGCGCGAAGCGCGAGCAGAAAATTTGAGTTAAACTTGGAGTATAATATGCATTATTATAATTATAGACTCTATTTAGTAGCTAGAAACTGGGGTTAATTGTGCATTACTGATTATAGTCCCTATTTATAGTATCCGCGAGCGCGAAGCGCGAGCTGAAAATTTTAAGAATCTTAATGGCTTTTATTTTTTATTGTTTATTTAGTAATGAATATATAGGAATGCGAGCGTGAAGCGCGAGCTCAAAATTTTGAGAACAAAATTGGAGTTAATTTTGCAATATAGAGCCTATTTAGTATAATAATAATAATTAGCCGTGCTTATATAGCGCCTAATAGTCTCTAAGCGCTCTACAATTATTGCAGCATAATTACCCTGGCTTTAGCTGAAAGTTTTGAGCTAAAAATCGTGCCTTATAGACTCTTTTTAGGATCCATATTGAAGATACATAATAATCTTGGCTCATTAATAATCTTTGCTATGAATATTTTGTCGGCTGCAGGCACCTAGGCCTCCCCCCAATCTAGCCCAAACACAATTACAATAATTCTTTTGACAAGGTTTGTCTCCAGCAGAGAGCACTGGGTCCAACCCTTTTTTTTTAATACTTATTGTTTTTTTATTTTACAGTTCGAGGTCGCATAGTGACCGAGCAGGAAAATGTGGGGTTTTAAAAGATAATGAATTAAAGAAAGGAGCACGTTTTAGTATTGTAAGTGAGACTTTTTAAGAAGTATTATTTTCCATGGGACTTTTAAAGAGTATGAAAGGCTTCTTTTTGGTATAAAAAGGGCATTTTTAGCTAAGAAAAGGGGCACTTTGAGAGTGCTTGAAAAAATGGGGGCACCGTGCCCCCTGCTCCCCGGTTCCAACGCCTCTGTTAGACCCCAATATCCTCAAGCGCGAAGCGCGAGTAGAAAACTTTGAGCTCAAAATTGTAGTTTATTGTGCATTATGGACCCTATTTAGTATACGCGAGCGCGAAGCGCGAGCCGAAAATTAGGGGTTTTTAAAGACATTATGGAGTAACAAGGGGGCCTTTTTAGTATAAAAAGTGCCCCTTTTTTAAACATAAATTGTCCACGGGACTTTTCAAAACTCTGAAAGGCTTCTTTTTACCTATAAAGATGATTTTTTAAAGCTTAGAAAAGGGATACTTTTTGGTCATGAATAAGGGCACTTTTAGGGTGGATGAAAAAGTGGGGGTCACTGTGCCCCTGCCCGCCCCCCCCTGTTCCACCGCCTCTGCCACTAGACCTTATTTCTGTTATATCATTTCCTAACATTGAAGATACCATCATTTAAAGATACAAAAATAGAACATAAATGCAAACGAAAACATTCCTGCGAAATGGTTTAAGTGTAATTCCTGCGTAATTTGTTCTGAAAAACATGATTATTATCCCAAAAATAAAAAGTTGCGAGCGCGAAGCGCGAGCGAAAGATTTTACATGTAGGGGGACTGAAAGCAAAGTGTTTTAATCTTCCTTTCTTGCATTTATATTCAAGTATCTGCTGCATTTCTGCCAAAAAGTGGGGGTTTTAATTTTTTTTTTTTTTTTGTCAAGCGGACCCTGCTCGCCTGCGGGGGGGTTCGTTCGAACCCCCCGAACCCCCCCTGGTTACGGGCCTGAACATAAAGAGGTGGTGAAGAAAACGGCCTAAAGATCGATGACAGGGGATTATAAAGTTCGAATGATATCAAATATTGGGAAGGATCTTTGGTAGATCGCTTGAAAGGGAAGGGGTGTTTATGTACCTATGGAATATGGAGCAGAAATATACAAACATATTTAATGGTTAATAACCTGGGAAATAAATACAAATGTGTAATCGATAGTTATATCATTGTCTCCAATCCAGTTGACAACCGTTGTGAAGATAGCCCATGTAGTCATCTATGTTTTGTGATTCCTATGAGGGATGGATCAACAAGAACAAGAGGTTTCGCGTGTGGGTGTCCTGAAGGAGACTCCTTCCAACCAGGCAGTACAACAACATGCAGAAGTGGTAAGTCTAAGATGTTTTTTTTTTTTTTTTCCTCATCGTTTTTTTTTCTTCAATTGATGTGCTTTATATATTTCCTCTACTTCTATTTAAGCTACTAATTGTTGCTCATCTTCCATCTGTATCTGTTTCGTCTTCTTCTTTCTGTTCTTGTCATATTCCATCTTCCTCTCTTTTACTTCATTTTCCCTGTGCTTTGTGTTCTTTTTCTCCTTTTGCTCTTTTCATTTTTTTAAAAATTTTGTGTATTGTTATTGTTATTGTTGTTGTTTTTTGTGTGTTTTCTATTTATTATTAATTGTCATCATGTCTCTCTTCTTCTTTTTGCATTTCTTTTTTTTCCCCTCCTTCTTTTATATCCTTTTCTCCTTTTCGTTCATCATTCTGTTCATCATTCTGTCATATAATTCATCTATGTGCTACTGTTTAATAAAAATGTCACCAAATATGTCTGATAATGATTCAACTTTCAATGAGATGTTTTTCTGTTTGAATTTGTCTTATAGCTTTATTGTTCCCCCACCCAATTAACTGTAGAACTGTGATCTAGTTAATAAATAATTAATTTTCAAACAAATATTGACTGTTGGGTTTATCTTAATTAACTCGTGCTTTTGTTTTTCAGCCACTGTGGAGCCTCGTCCAATCCCAGAACCAATCCCTAACTGCCCCTGTCTAAATGGAGGAGTTTGCCTGGAGGATGGATCATGCGAGTAAGTTATGATACCCCTCCTTTTTCTCTCTCTTTTCTCTTTCTCTCTCTCTCTCTCTCTCCCTCTGTCTTTTCTCCTCTTTTTTCCTTTAAAAAAAATATTAGTCCCTTTCTTTCTCTTCCTTTCTTCCTCTGCCCCTGCCTTAATGGAAGGGTGTGCCTGGAGGAGGGATCATGCGAGTAAGTTATAATATCACCCCTTTATATTTCTCTCTCTCTCCCTCCCTCCCACCCTCTCTCTCCCTCCCTCCCACCCCTCTCTCTTTCTTTCTCTCCCTCTTTATCTCTCTCCCTCCCTCTCTCTCTCTGTCTCTCTCTCTCTACTGTACTCTACTCTCTCTCCCCTCTTTCTCTCATTTTCTCTCTTTCTATTTTGTATTTATCCTCAACCTCTTTTACTTTTTTTTATATCTCCTTCTTCCTTATTCATCTTTCCCTCCTTCCTTCCTCGTTATTTCTGTCTCATTATCTTTCCAGATGATATCCTATTTCTCTCTCTTTTCCCCCACTCTCTTCCTTATTCCTTCTTTCTCTCTCTTCTTTTTCTTCTTTTTCTTTATATCACTACATCCTTCTGTTTCTACCTCTCTCCTTCTCTCTCCTCCTCTCTCTCTCTCTCCTTCTCCTTCTCTCTCACATTAGATAAGCCATAATGATAAAGCCCCAATAGAAGATACCATTTTGATGACTTCAACCTTGGTTACCAGAATTGAGAGGGTCATGATTTCACATCTCCTTTTCTTTGTCCAGACCAAAATAATGCAAGTCCAAACCACTACCTCTCTTCTTCTCAAAATTCTGGAGTTATTTCTCACTGCTTTATTTGAAAATGTATGATTATCTGGACATTTGAATATATTTCTCATTCAGGTGTCGAGGTGACTGGACTGGAGAGAACTGTGGAGCTCAAAAACTGAAGCAAGAAGGACTAAGTAAGTTTTGTCCTTGATGTTCAATTTTTTTTGTGTGTGATATGTCTTTATTGAAAAATATTCAATATTGCAGCTAAAACATGACACACTTTACAAATTAGACATTCACATATTTAATGAAGAAAAGAAAACTAAATAACAAATTACATGCAGGAGAGGCATAATTGAAAACTGCATAAAAAGTCAAAATTATATATCAGGAGCACAATTAAAAACAGATGTAGGGTAGAGTAGATAGAGTAGATAATTATGTGTGCATTACAAATATTGCTATTAGTATTATCTTTGTCCCTTAGCGTGCCACTGACACATTTTCGTGCCACTGTTCTTGTTATTTTATATTAAATGGTAAAAATGTGTCTGTGGAATAATTGCCAGTCATTCACACCAAGCAATACTTTTTTCATATTCTAGAATATATATAGAAAACTTTTTTTTTTCATTTGCACTACATATCAATGTGGCATGTTCAGAATTACTATTATGTATTATAAATATTGTATTACTATTATTATTAGATCCTGGAGCTACAGTTGGTATAGCAGTGGGCTCTGCAGTAGTGGTGCTCATTGTGGCAACAATTGTCTTCATTTAATCAATTAAATTATGTTATTACAGTAGTATATTAATTTTCAATAATGTAGTTTATGAATTAGATTAACCACTTGGCTGCGGACCATGTAATATTACGTGCTTGGCGGTTGCATACTGTGCGCGGACCACTTAATATTACATGATCATGCTATTGTCTGAGCGCTGTCTGTTTTGACACACCAGCGCCACGCTGGTCATACCCGTACTGTGTAATTAGCACCATGCAGCAGTCAAGTGGTTAAGGAAAGTTGACATAATTTGGATTAATAACATTATCTTGTTCCTTTGATTAGATCCGGGAGCTACAGCTGGTATAGCAGTAGGCTGTGCAGTGGTGGTGCTCATTGTGGCAATAATTGTCTTCATTATCATCAGGAAGAGAACCGGGTATGATTATTCAACAGCACCAATTCTTATTTTGTACTTATTTATCTTACAACATAAGTGTTACGGATTAAGTACATGGTAAATAAAAACGAATAAATCTAGAATTAATTTGTTCGCGATTAAGGTTCACAGAAAAAGAAATAAAAGATTGGGGCGTTGAAGCGCTTTTAATTTATTTTAAACAACAAATACTCATTGAAGTGTTTGGATTGCAAACCCTTAAATACTATACTTGTAAATTGAGGAATCTCAGAAAAATAGTATTTTAGAATAAGAGCATGTAATTTTTCTTTGGATAGTGATAGAATCTTTGGTTCTTTTGATGAATATACATATTTTCACATATCATGAATTGTGCTGTTTAATTCATTGTTTTTCTTCATGTTTTTCTTTCATAGAATCTTGAAAAATCCCAAGGGAGAAGGTCACGTGACTTACAGGACAGGAACCAATGTCGAGCTACCATTCCAGGCTCATGTAAGTTTATACACTATGCATTTGATTATTTAATTAACATCTATCTGTGTCAATCTGGACCCACATTTTTTCCTCCAAATCCCTTTGGTTTCCAATTATTTTCTCTTTCCTAAAAAGTTCCATTAGTTAATTTCTTATTATCATTTATTTTTACCTTTTATTTGTATTTAGTTCTCTCCCACTCTTTCTCTCCATGTTCTCTCTACTTCTTTGTTTCTTTTTTTCCCCTCTCTTGCACATCTCTCTCTATCTCTGTTTTGCTATCAATCTTTATATCATTCCCATTTTATGTTTCCCCTGGAGTTCATTATATTAATATATCTTTTTTCCTGTATTTTTAATTATTATTTAAGCTCTAATTCATTAAAATAATAAAATCTATGTTAAATCATGCAAATATAAAGCAGGTGTACTTTTTCATACATTGATTAATTTGTTTTTTGTTTTTTGTTTTGCTTATTCTTTTGTTTGTATGCCCAGGATGAGCCTGACCATGCTGCATTTGAAAACCCCATCTTCGCCAATGTGAACGGCAACGTTGAAGAAAACATTTACATGAACGACGAAGACCTCGCCGCCGAGGGGTATTACGATCCTAACTACGACCTCAAAATGGAGGTCTCAAAACCTCCTCATACCGACGATCATTATGATGACACGATCCTCCCGGAGAAGATGGGTGTGCCTGAGGGTGGAATAGATGCATCTATGGTCCCTCCGCCACCAGATGACCTGCCTCCACCTCCACCTGAGCTCCAGATTGACACAGATGAGAGGATGGTCGCTCTTCCAGACATGGAACTTCAGACACCTCCCACATCCCCTTACTTCACTGCGGCTGAAGGAGAGGGGGACAAGAACACCTTAGTCTTCCGCGATACTGATGCATAAGGATTGGACCATTCTCATTGCATGTTTAGAGCCAGATGTTAAGTCAATAGACTCTTTTATGCAGTGAACAAGCATTTTTATTCTCAATCAAGTATATCTGCAGAGATCGATTCAATTATGGATTTAAACTTTACCAGAATGCCAACTGTAGGTTTATTCATGGATTTATAAACTAAAACCATATGATATGCACCGCTCTATCGTTATTTTGTATATGTAAGCGTTTCACCTATAGCTTCTCATTACAAGTGAGTTAAAAGTTCTTGTTTTTTATATGGAATTGTTAATAACTCTAAGCTTCCAACAGCCTTCTTCCAGTTTCTATATCTTAAAATTTTTATGAATAATAACTTTTCCATTTCCAGATTAACACAATCATAAAAACTTCATAATTCATATATACTATATCTTTAATATATACCATGTATGATAGTTACAATGACATTATATTTATACTCAAAGCGATCTAATACATTCTATGATCCTTTTCAGTATACCATTTCCTTTCAACCTTTCATTCAACGATATTTATAAATGCATCACCTGGGCTCAGTAAATCAAAGGTTTGCAAAAAATGCAGATTTGAAAGAATTTTCTTATTGGTTACTGGTCTTTTGAACAAAAAAGGGTATTCAACTACAAGATTAACGGGCCATTGCCATTTTGTCCAGTTGCACAACTTTGTGTTAAAAAGCCCAAAGTGTTAAAATAGTGTAAAAAAAAGGTTTTTAAATTTGTAAGATTCTATAAATTGAAATGTGATGATCTGTATACTTGCAATATGATATTAAGGTATTTTAATATGTACATTATGATCATGCATTGTCTATAGCGAATTATTATACCATCAGCTAGCAGACAAAATGGGGATTTAAATTTCAGAGTTATGCCCATTTAAACCTGTAATGCCAATATCTTACAACAAATCTTCCAGTTAATATCAAGAATTATTAAATCACCTTGAAGTGTAAATTCTGCCTTTACTTTTTTCAGAATCACTATGATTATTCCATATTACTATCAATTCTTTTTATGAATTTGGAATTATACTCATTTGGGGGGCAGAATTCCATCATTTCTTCCGATTAAGCCACAAATTTTAGGATTGGCATTTTTTGTGTATGTCATTTAAAATTTGAATTGTAAATGTACATGTGACTGTATTCGAGCTGTATATTGTATCTTATCATAATATAAAAAAGTTGATGCTTTCATATTCCAATGATTATTGCCTTAGATGTATGTCCATTGGTTAATGTTTGTCTCTATCTCAATAATGTTTAACTTGTATTCATATAACATTACCCACTATGAGGTGAATATTGAATTGTTATTTCAAACCTGTACATAGATAACAGATACACACAGGTCTATTTTCAAAATGTCAAGATTATTTGTGAATGTTCATAAGCTTCATGGATGATTTCTTCATTAAAAAAAAATTTACTGCATAATTTTCAGTGTATTAGATTGGATACTCGATCTGCATATCAATGAAAAACTAGTCCGAAAAATCCTGGAAAAATTAAAATTAATCCTGGAGAAATTAAAATCCTCAAGTTTTAGCAGATCGTGCATCCAATATAACACACTGGGAGCTGTGCTGTATCTTTTAACATCTGACTGAAGAAGAGGGTTTTGCCAGTCAGTTGATATAGATGTTTTAGTATATGCATCATAGCCAGCAATCAGTATTATTGTAAGTAGAAATGTCAATGCTGATCATCATTATCTTTACAATTGCCTTTGTAAATACCAAAGATACATCTACAGTGCGTCCCAAAAAGAACTATACACTTTTGAAATGGCTGCCAAATAAAAAGTATATTTTTTTAGGTAATGAAATTTACATGTATGGAAAGCTCATTATCCCAAATTTCATATGACATCAAAAACTCCGAAAATAAGTCATGCATGAATGAGCAGCGTTCACTTTTGTAAAGGGTATGGAAATTAGGGTGCGCAGGAATTACCATACCAATTTGTATGAGGAAAGTCATTTGGAGCTTATGGAATTGAGGATGATATGCAGAATTACTGATCAATTATGATGAGTTGGGGTTTCAACTTTGCTAAGTAAAGTTTGTGGAATTGGGGATTACATTGTCATGCATGAGTGAACAGGAATATGTATTTCCTATTGTTGCATTGTAACTTTCCAAGGTGTCGTCAGTGGTGTGTTAGTGGTAGTCAGAATGGGGTGCAGAACAGATGCAGGGTAAGATTTTTATCAGTTTTGATAATCTTTTTCATGATCTTTTGGATTGTCTGAATGTCTAACATCAGTGATGTTCTTTTTTTTTTCAACAAACATTTTTTTTAGAGTATTCAATTTACATAATCCCACCTGGATATTAAGTAATTCAATGAGAAGTTTAGATAATCTTACAGTAATTGAAATGTGGGTCAGGCATATTATGATGTCACTGATATTTAAACCCCCCCCCCCAAAAAAAAATAAAAAAAATAAATAAAATAAAATAAAATAAAATAAAAATAAATATGCGAGGAGGTAGTCAGGATATTTGGAGTAGAAACCAAGGAATATGAATGGTCAAAACACACCCATGCAAAAAGAGAGAGATAGATAGAGAAAGAGGGAGGGAGACAGGGAGAGAAAGAAAGAAGAGAGAGGGAGGAAGACAAAGAGAGAGAGAGAGAGAGAGAGAAAGAGGGAGGGAGAGAAAAGGAAGAGAGAGAGAGAGATTAAACACACCACTGAAGGACCTCATTAAATATACCTTGGAAAGTTACAATGCAACAATAGGAAATACATATTCCTGTTCACTCATGCATGAAAATGTAATCCCCAATTCCACAAATTTCACTTAGCAAACCCCAACTCATCATAATTGATCAGTAATTCTGCATATCATCCCCAATTCCATAAGCTCCAAATGACCTTCCTCATACAAAATGGAAGGGCAATTCCTGCGCACCCTAATTTCCATACCCTTTACCCAAGTGAACGCTGCTCATTCATGCATGACTCATTTTCGGAATTTTTGATGTCATATGAAATTTGGGATAATGAGCTTTCCATACATGTAAATTTCATTACCTAAAATCATATATTTTTTATTTGGCAGCCATTTCAAAAGTGTATAGTTCTTTTTGGGACGCACTGTATAGTACTAACAATTTTCCATGTGATAATTATTGAAAGACTACATGACAGTGATTTTATATCCTATCATAGTGAATCATATTGTGTAAATTGAAAATAGTTTAACAAGCATTTAAAGGCAAAACCATGAACACATATTGTCCATTTTTTAGCAAAAATTATATAACCATATATGGTCATAAATAAAGTGCTTTTTATCACAAATTTTAGAGGAGAAAAAAAAATTCTGTGTATTTGATATAGTATTATGTGTAAATTTTAGATCTGTTTGTGCCTGGAAAAGGTTAAAAGATGAATATCATATTTATGTTTTTGTGAATATATCTGAATGTAGTATTTTTAAAATAATCAAATAAATTGTACAAAAAAGAAATTCTAGCAATACTGTATCCAAGCATGCATTTGTTGTTTTACATGTGTTCAGGTATTACATTTATTACCATCTCTTTCTCTCTCCCTCTCTCTCTTTTTCTCCCTCGACTATCCCCTGTCTCTTTTTCTCTCTCGGCTATCCCCTGTCTCTTTGGACATGATTATGATATCACAAATATCTCCATCGAACTTGTTTTGTTGGTTTTGTTTCTTTGTTTTTCCTGTTATTCCAGTATTGTACAGGATGTGTAATCGAGTCAAGTTAGGATCCCCATCAATAACACAAATATGTCTTTTAGCATGTCAAAAAGAGGTGTAATGTTATCAAAATGTCCCATACGACACGGCATGGAATCGCCCATCTGTATACTGTCATATTCCATTTATAACACAAAGTACTCAGGATTAAAGCAATAAGTGATTTTTGAGCATTTTTATGGTTTTATTTATATCATATCAACATTGTTTTCGCTCTCCTTCATTCAATACCTGGCAACCAAATATATATATCTATTTTTAAATACTATTTTTATTTTCCTGTGTTCATTTGACAAGGACCAAGTAATATGCCGATGTGCATTGTCCAAATAGAATCCAGTCAGAATTCTACTACATCATATCTATATGTCTCTAAAAAGGGTAAAAATAGCAATATTCAAATTTACCTTCTTAAAGTTGATATTTTACATCAAAATGACAAAATATGAAATAGAATGATTTTACCTCGAAGGTTTAATATTATAATACTATCAATGACGATACATTCGCAACACTAGCACAAATCTTACAAATAAAAGTTCTGTATGAAGACAGATGGAGATAATATCTTTTGAAGTTCAAATATCTTCTCTTTTTTTTTTTAGAATAAGGTTCATTACATGATATACCATTTAGGAGGGCAATCTAAATGGTGGAAAATTATCACGACTGTTGATACTTTCAAATTATTATGACTTCTAGAAGCTCAAAGTCCGACATATATAAATATACATATTTTGATTACAGGAAGTCTTGTACAAATATCACACACTTCAATTGTATGCATCATTCATACATCTTCAATGATCAAATTCCTGTCTAAAGTGCACAATAGTTGTATATAAACAGTTGTTTCACTTTGGTAATGGTGACACAAAGCCTTACATGAAAGGACTGTTTATGTCTCCAAATGATCAATCGGTTACAAATTACGATTTTTTTTTTCCACTTCAATTGTATGCATCATTCATATATCTTCAATGATCAAATTACTGTGTAAAGTGCACAATAGTTGTATATAAACATTGTTTTCACTTTTGTAATCGTGACATCAAAAGCCTTACATGAAAGGACTGTTTATGTCTCCAATGATCAATCGGTTACAAATTACTGTCTAAAGTGTACAATAGTTGTATATAAACATTCGTTTCACTTTTGGTAATTGTGTCACCAAAGCCTTACATAAAAGGACTGCTTACAAAAAGAAATAACATGCATTGTTATATTTATTTCTTAGGGTATTCATTATGAGTATGAGAGACTATATGAATCATTTAGTTTAATCTAAGCAATTAATTTAAATATTTGAATGTGAAGGCCATATAGGGCGAATCCATGTGAAACAGGCATTTCAATACTTAAGTACATACCAAATTACACAAATTCATGAAAGAGATAACTATGATTGACAAATACAGTATTTGTCAATCACTTATCAGTACAAATATTGTTTTTATGTTGGTATAGGAGGCTACCAAAGACTCACATTACATTATTTTTATTCATTTATCAAATTTCCAAATGTCTATCTTCACTTAATTTTACAACTTTACAAAATAACATTTCTAAAGCTTAATTTATTATTTTTCTTACTAATCTGAGCATCTTCATTTTCAAAAATATTTTTCAGCTTCTTTTATAATTATAATTTCACATATCATACTTTATAATTTATAATTTCGAGCAAAAAGTTCATTGGCATGCATGTACCATTGTCAGTTTATGAGAATAAAGCTCAAGCATGTACAAGTAAATGTTATTGTTTTCTTTCCTTTTTAACTGTATAATTGTAATAACTATGACGTCATGTTAAATTTTAAGCATAATATCCTGCCATGTACTGGAAGAGTACTGCAAAAACTTTCACACAAAAATTTCCAATGACATTGACATTTTAGTAAGAGAGTGTAGATTCACAAACATGTGTTACACACCTGTATAACTGTACTTGTCATTCTTGTTTTACATTACATGTATGTACAAATATATAAATATGAATTGCACAGCACAAACATGTCACACTGAGGTGTTCATGACTGGGGAAAAAATTAAATCACCCATGCAACTATTCTCAGTGTTGATCAAAATCAGCTGAGCATGATCATAGTATTCTTTTGTAATTATAAGTATATTTTCCTGAGCAAATACACCTGTTAAAAATTGCCCACATTGAAAATACAAAAATAATTTTGTAAATTACATTCTTTGCATAAATTGTTCACAATCAATATCAGATATACATAGATTTGACAAAAACATCACACATGCATCATTACTTAAAATGAAATTGATGGCAAAATGAAAATACATGATTAAAGGTAACGTCACTGGGGTGCTTACAATGAAATAACAAAAGGTTGTTATTTCTCAAATCAGAACAACAAAATAGACCCTATTTTCTCAAGCTATGATTACAAAGAGATAGTAAAAAACATGCAATATGTTTCTAAGTATTCAGATTTTTCTCTTTTTTCCCCTTTTGTCGGACAATGACATTACTCTAATGCAGAATATTGCTAGGGACAAACATTTTACAGATGAGATGAAATATACTTGCAAGAAAGTGGTCACCCAATATGGCATGGCACATCAATACGACAGCACTCATCTATTAAGCAGTACCTTCAATTTAAAACAAAAACAATTTGTGTTCAACCATATTTAGAACAAAATCCACTCGACAGTGGATAAAACATTCTGTAATTGTTCATATAATTGGAGAGTATGCAATACGATCACTTTGGCCTGGCAAAAAGCATCAAACTAAAAAGTGAAGCGTAATAAATTTCCATTATTTTGTGAGTAAGCTATGAGGATGAAAAAGCAGATGCCAGCAAAAAAAAAACAAAAAAAAACAGTACTTAAACAATGAGATAAGTTAGACAAAGCAAAATAGCATCAAAATAAACATTTATGCATGATATATTTTGCCTTTTTAAGCGCATGAGCTTTGAGAGGATGAAAGTGGTACTTGACAAGACATTGAAACAAGGCAGATGACACGAAAACACACCACAATGAAACATTGACATTCACATTCATGGGTTAGTTCATCGATCCAACATTGTTCTTTTATTTTTGTCCGTTTCCTAACAAACATGGGCTTTTACTTTCACTTGTACAGTGGGAACTCATTATAACAGGCTCCTGATATACAAGGCTGCTGAATATAACAAGGCTCTGAATATACGAGGCTCCTGATATAACGATGCTCCTGATATAACGAGGCTTCTTATATAACGAGGCTCCTTGATATAACAAGCCTCCTGATATAACGAGGCTCCTGATATAACGAGGCTCCTGATATAACAAGCTCCTGATATAACAAGCTCCTGAATATAACGAGGCTCTGATATAAGAGGCTCCTGATATAACAAGGCTCCTGATATAACAAGGCTCCTGATATAACAAGGCTCCTGATATACATGAGCTCTGATATAACGAGGCTCTGTTGATATAACGAGTCCTGAATATAACGAGGCTCCTGATTATAACGAGGCTCCTGATATAACGGGCTCCTCTGATAAACGAGGCTCCTGATATAACAAGGCTCCTGAATATAACAGGCTCCTGATATAAAGAGGCTCCTGATATAACGAGGCTCCTGATATAACGAGGCTCCTTATTATAATAAGGTAATTTGGCTGGTCCAAGCTCTTTGTATTCGTTTTTTTTTACCCTGTATAATAAGACTCCCAATATAACAAGGAAATTCTATGGTCCCAAGGACCTTGTATAAGGGGTTTCCACTGTGTACAATATTTTGAACTATTTTGTCTCATTATTTTCAATTCCTGAAATCCTCATTTAATATTTAGGAAGGAGGTTAGTCGTACTATTCCTAAATCTTGAATATGGCAAGTCATTTTGATAATGAATTATCATCCTCTATTCATTTTTGCTATTTCTATTCAAATTTTACAATCATAAAACACCTAATAACAAAATGAAAATAGTACCGAGACAATAACAAAGTTCATACAGTATGTGGAAAATGTTCTTTGAGTTGTTTCAACATACATGTACAAAAAAATGAGACAGTTTTGACACACATTTACCTGAAACATTTATAATCAGTTCTTTACAAAATCAACTGAGTAAAACAATTGCTTTCATCTGCTAGCATAATAAGGCAACACTTTTAATCAAGCCAATTTCAGTAAAAATATTATTTTGATGCATTGCAAAAAAGAAAACAAAAGCAAATTAACTAAAACAAGTGATGTTAAAAATAATTGATGTAAATGTATTGCACTATCAAATTTTAAAATAAAGGAGAATTTACATAAGAACGGGTATGTTAAAAACACAAAGAGGTTAGATTATGTTCCACATGAAATATCACTATTTGAGAGGTGCAGTAAAATTCATTTAAATAAAAAATACCAAGATTATGACATTCTTGAAAATACAAAGGAAGACATTTCTGCCTGTTTAGAAAATTAACAGTATAGCTGAATTGACAACATGGTAAACACCATTCATATTTGAGATGAATCAAACTCTTTAAATGCTTGATTAACAACATAAAGATGGTACCCCAAAATTTCTATTCTCAAGAATTTGCTTGTTCTTTGCGGCTCAACAAGAAAAGTTATGATAACACTAACCAGAATTAAGTATTAATTTAATATTAAGTATTGATAAATGAATAGCACGCAAGTTAATATGCTGAATATTAACAAAGTACTGTAAACAAAAATACCAAGAACCAACATAGACTAATATATAAATCCTTTTTTCCTGCAGACAATATCTTTGAATATATTCAGGTTTTCCTAATTCATGGAAATTTACAAATAAAATTATAAGCTGCACTGAGGTTGATTCTTTTTCCTTACTTTATAACGGAGGAGCCTTTGATTTTATTGCTATATATGCTTAGCATAAAGCAAAAGAAATAAATAATATTTCAGCCAAGCATGAAAATGAACACATTAACTTGTACAGAGCAAATAAGGCATTTAAGCTGGATTTCACATATATGTTGACAGGCTCAAAATGTATTTATATACAATAAATGTATTAATTACATTTTTAATGTATAATCCAGGGGCGTTTAGAGCATATGAACAACAATTCATTTGGTATTGCATGTTGAATATTTCGATAACAATTACTTTCTGATATGTTGCATTCATCAGAGAGCCATGGTTTAGTCTATTTTAGGAAGGCGGCTAACAAGTTAAAAAATGTCTCCATTTAAATTGTGTCATCAAAAGTTCCATCTTTGTTGCCAACTTCACCTTTGGAGAACCAAGCCATTTTGTTTATTCTGAAAGTCACAGGTGAAAAGAATGATTTTATCCATTGAAGGATTAGAGAAGAAAAATACACGATTGGTCTTTGCTCAAAATACTCTCTGTAATTGTCTACTATATAGTTCCAATGCTATAGCTTCTTCATCCCTTATAACAATACAGTGGAAAGAAGAACCTTTCAATATTTAGGGACAATAGAATGGAACAACCTTAGACGCATCAACGTGAAGCCGGGCTCTTAAATCAATTCGTACATTTTTTGATTAATCAGATCTCATTAATACCAATCATTTGTATGAGATGATTATGTATTCATGAATGTCATTTTATTCATACGGTGAACTTATTTTACTTTACCATTTTAGACTTCTTGCCCAGTATTATTTCCTCTTTTTTTATGATAATGATTAAGGTTCTCTCTATAATGAATACTATCTATAACTGTATTTATATACAGTTTGGGAAATGATTGTCGGACCAAATCATGTGAGTACTTAATATTTGGTCTATAATTGTTCCCAGGTTGTATCTTCAAATATCTTGTATCTGGTATTGTTTTGAACCATGCTATCTCTGTATAAATATTGTATATATATTGTTTATGATCAGGGCCCTCATGGACAGCCCAGTTCACGAAACTGAAGAGGCCACCCTGAATAAATAAAAACTGAAAATGAATAATAAATAAAATAAATAAATGACATGAAGTCCCTGCCCCCGAATATAGCTGAGCCCCAACGAAGATAAAGTAAGGAAACCTTCTGGTTCTATAAAAAATAATTAACTTGAAAGGCATTCCAGCACGCAGGGCGAGCTGAAAATAAAGTCGTGATCTTGAGGATAGATCTGAAGAGTTATTTTATAGCCAATCGGTAGCAGGGAAAAGGCGGCTCAGTCAATATCGCAGCCTCCTACAAAGGAGAGAGGGGCTTAAATGGCTGAGTCCAAACCGATTAGGAGGGATGCCCTTTGTAAGGCTCATGCTAATGAAGACCCACCCCACAAACAACGGGGTGTTCAAAAGCTAATACCAATCCTGATAGTAGTGACCCTTTGATTCCTACAAAAACTAAACTAAACTTTAAAATTTGCAAAAGCGTAGGTGGGGGCTATATAAAGGATGTTATTTGAGAGATTTGAAATGTATACGGGTGTTCAAAACGAAATTGGGCAGGCGGCAAGGCAGGGAGGGCTCAATAATACCATGCCCCCTCAAACGTGGGGTTCATAGTATTCAGCCCCAACCAAGACGTCAAGGGGGGAGCTCAGACCCCTGCCAGTGGTATCTTTTTTCTTTAAATTCAATTTAAGTGCAAACAGAAACCTCAGATATTATGTGAATAAGACCGCGAAATGTGAGCTGTATTTTAAAAATTAGAAGAGGCGGTCACTGATTTCCCACCTCACTAATATCATTGGGGGCTTATGATATCTGAGACTCCCCCCCGTCCCTCGACAAAACAAAAAACTACTACAAACAAACAAAGAAAAGAAAGAAGAAAGAAAGAAAAGAAGAAAAAACATCTAAGGTTCAATATGAATATATTTTGATATACTGTACATATGGCATCATTAATTTGGAATTCATTAATTTTAGATATTAGTAACTTTTTGTTTGCTTGCTTTTTGTTATTAACTTTTACCTTGTTTGTTTGTAGTTTTTGTTTGTTCTCAGTAGGTGGATCAGGAATTTTATTACAGGGGGGGGGGGGCAAAAATCGAATTCAGATTTTCTACGATAAGCAGGGGGCGATGTATCTTAACTTCGCTTTTTTCTAGGGGAGGGTGGGCGGCGTCGGCTACCCGGATCCGCGCCTGGTTCTTAACCCCCCCCAATATGAATGGTTTTGAAAGTGTCAACGCAGGAAGAGAAGAGTCCTCCATGTTCAATCCATAACAATTTCATATAATGAGAGGATTATCCATACAAGTAAATTTACAACTTGTAGTGATAATCGGTAGGCCGTGCAAGGGGGTATGCGCATAACAAAAGTAACAAATAAGAATGCACGATATTGCCTTTACATGTTGGAAAGTACTAATAATTTTATCAATTTTTTTTTTCTCTCCTTTCTGATCGTGCCATTAACCGGTCCCAAGAATGATTTTGAGAGATTTTAAATTATTTTCCAAATGTATATGGCGCCCTATGTGGTTGAATTATGAATTTCCAGGGATATTACGGCTGATTTTTTACATTTTAACATTCAAATAAAGTTATGTGATGGTGATGATATGATTGTACGTGCTTCAATTTTACCACTGAATGTTTACAAAGTGTTTTTCATTGCAAATTTTTTGCCCAAAATAAGAAAATTGACTCGTTTTTCAACATTTTCTTTTTTTTTCTAATTTTGTTGTCATAATTCTTTCAATTTGAGCCCCATTATGGTAAAAATGATACAACTGTTAGGAGTGAATATCACTGATAATGAACTTCTTTGACATTCTGGTCACTTTAGATTAAAAATTGAATTAAAATTTGATTTGAGGAGGAATACACGATATTTTCTAATGGGCCCCAATACTGGCACCCTAAAAAAGGGGCCCAGATAAATGAAGAGGGGTCTGAAAATTTGAAACCCATCAATTTCTGATAGCTTGGATCCTAATGGACCCAAAATGCAAAAATATCAAATGGGCGTATTCAGTCGCACCGAGAGCTGTTTTGGTGACACACCATCCGCCACTAAACACTGGTAGATCGTTTGAAATGTCTACTAGGGTTGAGTAGTGTAGACAATTGATCAAATGCTTTATAATAATAATAATAATTCTTAATTTATAAAGCGCACTTCTCTGCCAATGAGGTACCCAGGCGCACAGAAACTGTATAATACAAGACTAACATCTACAAATACAAAATAATACACTACTATATCAAAATAAATGAAAAATGAATAACAGTTGTACAGTCAGATAAGTTAATTGGACAGGTCAACAGGTCCTTTCCTACACGCCCACTAGCCATATGTTTCATCATTAGATAAGTTTTTGAGGCTTTTGTGGAAGTTGTCATTGATCCACTCGACTTTATGTCAGGAGCGGAGTGCATTCCAAAACTGGGGCCAGATGCAAGAAAAGAACTATCGCCCCATGACTGCTTCGTTCTGGCTTGCAGTCCAATGATGTCCTTTGATTATGAATGTCTGCATTTGCTGCCTCAACCTCACTATTTAGTCTTATTAAATGGCCGTTGTTGAGTTAATTAAAATTAAGAATTAGTGTATGATTTAATAAGTATCTTTGATCAGATATGTTTCAGTTGTGCCTGATTCACTTGTGGACTATCATTAACCTGTTGTATACCACTTTAATTTGTAGCATTAAACATGCTATTTTCTGGTTTAATTAATTATGTAAAAGTGTACATGTTCCCATACAAGCTTGTGTTTAATTTTCAAATCAGAGAGCACCAGCATTCGAGAGAAATTTAATTATTACAATCAAAAGTTTAGTTACAAGTATCAGCACAATGTGACTGAAGTCACTATGTCAGGACAAGACAGAGAGTTATCTACTGATACTTATGATCTGTGTTTTCCTCTCCTAGGTGGTACTTATCCCAGTAAAGGCCTTTGCCAGAACCAGCAGCACATACCACCTACACCACAAGCAGGTTGGAGAAACAGAAACACCTTCCATGACCACCCCCGGTAAGAATGGAATAGGTCCAACTCTATAGGTAGTCAATATGTAACTGGGTGAATACATTTTACTTTAGGGGTAGTGATATTTATGCACCACCAGTTAAGAATGGAATAGTTCTACTCTATTGTGTAGTACAATGATAATTGGGTGATTACATTCAACTGTGGGTGCAATCTGTTTATGACCACCAGGTAAAATGGAATAGTCCTAACTATTGTGTTGTTTAAATGAAAATTGCGGTGAATAGCATTTCAGCTGTAGGGGTGTAATTGGTCAATTGCCCACTGTTAAGAATTGATAGTCCAATTCTATTGTGTAGTTTATATATCCATTGGATGAATACATTTCAGCTGCTAGGGCGTATGATCGTATTATTATTTTGGGTGTGTTTTCTTTTCCTTCAAATACTAAGATTTCTGGTGCAGTACTTACTTGGTGAACAAAGGCGTTTGAATTATGTGTTCATCATGTAAGAGCAAAGATGCATTATGATTGTTTGAGCATTGATTTGGAACTTGTAATGTTAGAAATGCATCTTACCTATATTGAATTTTAAAAACACAAATACAATTTTCAATTATTATACTGTTGTTCGGAAAAAGTGTATAATCATTGTTCAGTTCGTTTTCCACCAAAGTTTAAATGGTTCCTGTTATACATGGAATGAGGTTTAGTTGAATAAGTTGTTGACTATTTGTGCCTTGATTTATGTTTTTGCCTATTTTCGCAGCAACCCTGCGGTACGAGGATGACCGTTGACCTCAGGAACAGACCTACCCTGGAGCTCACGAACCTCCACCGGTGCCTCATTGGGTCTGGCTTCAGTCCTATGCAACCCCTCAGGTGACCAAGGTTTCGCCGTCCGCCTCAAGGCCAGTCAGACTGGGGAAGGGGAGGAGGAGGGCCAGGTCAAACGCGTCCACCATCCGACTCAATCTCCTATCAACCAGTCCTAACTCAGAGAAGAAGGCGAGGTTGGATGTTGAAGACGCTCTGGTGTCCACAAGTGTTCAGGTCAGATCTTTCTCAGGAATGCATCACCGACTGAGCTCAATCAGCAGTGGTATCAAGATCCTAGCATCCAGGACCAAGGCCTGACTGATTGGAGAAGCGTTAAGAGCATCAGAGCAGAGAAGGCAGCACAGAAGCAGCGTTGCAACGTGAGCGTCGTTGTCACCACAAATGCGGTGAAATGATCGCTCCTCTTTGGCTAAGCATCCCCCGAACGACTGTTGGACTTAATGCGTGGCATGATGATGTCTTCCAGCACCTCTGCACCTGTAATGTCATTATATCAGCAACGGTTCTGCAGGGCAGTCAATTCGACGTTGGTTGGGTGGAATTGATGATGTCCTCAGTAGTACCCCAAGGATGTCTTCTATTTCACCAGTGGATCGGAGGGCCATCAGCAGGCCTGAATTGCAACCATGTTGTCAAGTTCTACACCTAAAGGTTGCAGAAGGGCCGAGTATGAATGTAGGCTTTAATGAAATGTTGATGTCTTCTAGCTTCTACGCCTAGAATGTCAGCAATGGCACCAGGAGGGCCTACTATGGGTCTTGGTCTTGTTGGGATGGTATGTCTCAAGTTCCACTCCTAGAATGTCAGCATGCTCCGGAGGGCCATCCATGGGTCTAGGTGGATGGTTATGTCTTCAAGCACCACACCAAGGATGTCTTCTGTTAGTAACGGGTCTGTAGCTAGTGGAACTTACCAGGTGCTATGGCACCGTCCATGTCAACAGGTGCTACGACCCTCGAGTCAAGCGGTTCACACTTATCTAGTCCATTTCCTGGTGGACTCCTGCTCGCCGGTTCTTCGATTCCTCCAGTTCTTAGGTCAGCCTAGAGGATTAGCTAGTCCTATTGTCACTCTTAGCAGCTAGTCGGCCTACACAGCAACACACCTCTTGTAGAACTACTACGTCTGGTCTAGGTGAGGCTCTGGAACCTTCTGGACTAGCGTGCAGTCTTGGCTCTATGGACAGTCCTAAGGCCAAGTACCATCGTCACAAAGACCAAGGACTACATGGGTTGG
>CALNVZ010002974.1:746740-790460 GCA_940671915.1 Paracentrotus lividus
TAGCCCCGGTTACCTGTAATGAGGCATTAGACATTGATTCTTGTTTTTTATTTCATTATGGGGCTTTAAAAATCGCTCGCTTAGGTCATTGAACCTTCTTGCTCCCAATTTGTTATCAAGTTATATAAAGGAATAATATTTTATAAAATAATTGCTCACCTACTACGAGCTCGCACGATTAAAGTCTAAACAGCCCAACTATTCTGTATTTTGGCGTTAGCAATAGATTCCGGTGCGGATCAGAGGGGGCCCAGTGGGCCCGGCACCCCTCCTAAAAATAATTTATTAAATCATAAAAAAGGGGAGCAAATATGACTTGACTTGCTGACACAATTGACCAACGAAACTTCTTGGTGGCTGAAGGCCGAAAAAAAATAACACCTACAACCCCACCCCCCCTCCTGCTCCTTGCTTAACCCACGACCAGCGTGACGTGGAAAAATTATGTATCTTTTTGCTCGCTGTGTGATGAAAAAAATGGTTGTACAAACATCTGAAAACCATTTTGGGCCCCCCTGTAACGAAATCCTGGATCCGCACTGATAGTCAAGGGGTACTAGTATGTTTTTGAGGAGCGGGCATGCGCACAGATGATACATTATTATCTAAACCAAGTTCTTGTCTTTCTTTTTCGAGTTACATGCAAGAACTGGCAGATCAAAGATTAAAAAAAATCATGGGCTCATCCCAAATTTGGAAATTAGGGGACGCAACGACAAAATTTCAAATTTAACATGTACATCAATAGTGGTTTTGAAATTTATAGGGGGGTGCGCGGGTCCCCTGCCCCGCGCCTGATCTGTCCACTGGCGGCGTTAGCATCGTAATGAAAGAAATAGTGTCTACTTCCCTGTTATTTCTTATGTGAAATTTCAAGCAGGTGATGAGTGTAGGGCGGCAAATACCAATTGTAACAAACAAAACCTGCGATTTTAGTAAACATTTGTAAAAGTTCTCCAGTTCAAAACTTTTATTTATTTTTGAATTGCATTTAGAGTGACCAGACATTGATATTTAAGAGTATTTTTTTTAAAACATTATCAAAATATGTTTGTCGCCATCTGTTGTCAAAGTGACGTTTACATCTGATAAAAAACTAAATTGGGGTATATTTTACCTTTAAAAGGTTGGAATAGCCATCTAAATGGTATGTGACAATTGTTCTTCATTCATTCCAATGTTTAATACCATTTCAACTCATTTTTTGACATCCTAACCCGAAATAAAATAAAACGCCACATTTTTCTCATTTTTATACTTACACCCTTCATTTTTCACAATCTTTTGTCATTTGGACCCCTTAACTTTGAAGAAAGTAAATTTGATGATGCAATAATATTCCGTATGAATTTTTTGAAATCTGGACAACTTAACAGTGAAATTAGCGGAATAATTTTGAATTAGGGAGGAAGCACAAAATTCATAATTGGGCCGAAATGGCGCCCAAAAAGGGCCAATAAGAAATGATGGAGGGTCTGAAAATTTGAACCCCATCATTTTGTGATGAGTGGACCTCTAGAAGCCAAATCCACCCAAATATCACTTTGGGCAGCTTAGTCCTACGGAATGACATAACAACCCCACTATTGACACTTACTCCAGATGCAATAGAGTTTATCGGCAAATGAACATTAATAGTGCATTATAAAGGAACTGAACATCTTGGTTGTGACATGACCTGTAAAACATTTGATCAATCATCTAAACCTCTTAACCTCCACATGCTTTTCAAACAATCTAGCAATGATTGAAACTTACTCAGACCCAACTAAATGGTAGTCAATCAATCTGTAACCATTTGATTGATAGTCTAGGCCTCTCAAAATTTGCTTGCATTTCAAACAATCAACCAAAGAATTGAACTTACTCTGGACGCAGCCATCATCCTTGATATTATCTAGGAAGCTATCCGCCTGGTATCGATCTCCCTGAAACCTTTGACCAGCACACGGGTCTGGAGTCCTCCCGCTAAAAACCTTCCCTATAACTCTACACGAAACCTATCCTATTTCTGGGGGGGGGGTAATTTTTGAGGGGGTAGTTGTCATGATAGGACTTTAAACAATCTAGCAAAGATTAGAACTTACTCTGGAGCAGCCATCATCCTCAATTTCATCCAAAAAGCTATCCCGCTTGGTATCGATCTCCCTGAAACCTTTGACCACCTACACCGGGTCTTGAATCCAGCATGCTGGCGATGTGTGGAGTGGCAAGCCTCTGCCAATGATGAAGAGCCATAGAACCTAGAGGAACAATATCAAATGACACTGAGAGTGAGGTATCCATGCAAAGCCGACATTATTTAAAAATAAATGTTAAATTCGGTGAGAACACCATGTGGTAGTACTGAAAAGGACAGCTGTTGATTCTTTTATGAGATTTGATAGCTCTAAAAAGAATTGTTTATATCAATGTTTTTGATAGTATTGATACTGTCGTCATCAGGATGAGGAAGTTTAAAAACTTTTAAACCCTAGCCTCTTTAACCCTTTTTATGACTTGGCCTTTTGAGAGAAACTTTGACTTTCTTATTGCTGTAAAATTTTGCACAAATGTTGATGGAAAAGTAACAAGTACTGATATGCTTTTGTTTGTCAAAAATTCTCTTCCAGGGTTCCCACTCTAATAGGAGAATGAAATTCCATGACTCTGCCATGATGGATTTTTAGTTCCAGGATAACTATTTTAGAAGCGTTGTGGCAATTATGTGTCTTGGCTAACAATAGAATGACAACAATTTTCTGACCTTTCCCTGATTTAGAGGCAGTTTCTCTCACTCCTTGACTTTTCCCTTATTTCCCAGTTTTCCAGGTAAAATGGGAACCCTTTTTTCTTTCTTATAATTCATTCAAGTTAGATGCCTTTTTAAAATCATATCCATTATGAATCTGCTCACCTTCCATGGGCTTTACAATCTGGAGTTTCTCTGGCATATACGCCCTGAACGACTGCCCCCCTCCTGATCCTCCCAACGGCAATGTAGACATGCCAGAGATCCCTGACAGTCCTGAGAGAAGACTGTCTGGGGTACGGCACATGGGTGAGTTGATGTGAGCCTCTGCATAGTCTCGTTCCGCTGTCTCGTTTTCCCGTCTGAGCTTGAGACGCCTCAAGGCCGTGGCGAGGTCGTTGGAACCAGGGATGCTGGAGACTGGAGGGTGTAGTCCAGACCTTCGGATGGGACGAGAATGGGTCAATGATAATACGGATTGATTTTGATTTGATTTGATTTGATTTATTGGTTTCCAAATAGTAACAATCAAATAACAATTAAAGAAATATATGTTACATAATGATTCAAGACACAAACTAAAAATATAAGGAAGGGCTACAGCATAAGCAAAGCTTGATGGGCTTCCAGTCATAGAAGGGTGTCGTTAATGACTTGTTGATTTCTACATGTATGTCTGCTTTTGATTTTCAATAATAAAATCTATTTCTTTGTCTTTCACATCCGAAATCTGAGCAGCAGCAAACCATTTTCATTGGCCTACTTGGGACTCTCCCTTTGAGTTTGCTGGCATGCCTAATTATCAACAATCGATTATTGATGCTTGTGATGGCCATTTTGTATAATCTCGTATGCTGAGCACCTGGCTAGAGGGAAGACGGTGCAACTTTTTTAATGTCTTTGGTATGACTTGACCAGGGATCAACCTGCTGATCATGAGGTGGGCGTTCTAACCATTTGAGCCAACATGTCTGTGTTGTAACAATACAGTCCACTCCCAATTTTATGAGATCAAATAGAACAAAAATTTGTTAAACCAAGGTCATTCTCTCGGTCCATATGGACTAAATCCATTTGGTGTACTAACAATTTGGTATAATCCCCATTGGTCTAATACATGCTAGTTCTAATTCTCCCTTGGTCTAATTTGGCCAAATTGTCTAATTACATCATCATTCCAATTCAAAATGATTATTTGGTCCATTACCAGTTCTTCCTGACTAAATAGTGTTAAACCAAGTGAACATTAGACCATATGCAAATTAGAACAAAGTGGGTTTAGACCAAGCGGCAATATACCCTTTCTTACATACCCATGAGAGCCGTTGACACTTTCACTATCACCTTCATACATTTCACTCCTAGGTGATCCCACCAGGGAGACTAGAGAACTGGATGGAGAGACTGGACGGCTGTAGAAATCACTGCTATAACCAGAACCAGGACTGTTATGAGTTCTCTTGTTCACAGATTTCACCGTCTTCATCACGTTCTTGTTGTATTCCCTGAGTAAAAGAAAGAAACCAATAAGGATTCATGTTACATTTACTAGACTGCTACATGTAATACAATATATTAATCATTGGACAGCTGTAGAAATCACTGCTATAACCAGAACCAGGACTGTTATGAGTTCTCTTGTTCACAGATTTCACCGTCTTCATCACGTTCTTGTTGTATTCCCTGAGTAAAAGAAAGAAACCAATAAGGATTCATGTTATATTTACTAGACTGCTACATGTAATACAATATATTAATCATTGGACGGCTGTAGAAATCACTGTTATAACCAGAACCAGGACTGTTATGGGTCCTCTTGTTCACAGAGTTCACCGTCTTCATCACGTTCTTGTTGTATTCCCTGAGACAAAAAAATAAAAAAAATGAAAATGAAAATAAATAAATAAATTTAAAAAAAAAATCAAATTCTTATTCATGATGCAAATACCACAGCAAAAGTTTAAGGGCACTGTGCAAACACTTTTTAGGCCATTTCATATGAACTTTGTAAGAATTTCTTAAGAAGGGCATACCAAAGCAACATTTGTCTTGTCCAAGATTTTTTAAAACTTTATGCAAAACCCCTCTTTTGTAAGAAAGTCATATGAAAGCTCTAACAAAGTAAGCTTCAACTCCAAATCTTTACAAACCCTAAAACTCCAGAGTTTCGTATGAACAATGTATTCATACAAACGTTTGTGACCATAGATTAAGCACCTTGCAAAGGCTTCATAATAACACAAAAATTGTAACATTGCTAATTTGTCAATGGAAAGAACAAGGTCAAACCACTTACCGTAAATTCCTGTGTATAAGGCGCACTTTTTTCCCACCATTTGATAACGCAAAGTCGGAGGGTGCGCCTTATACACAGATACAAAGAAGTGACCAAATAAAAATTCTGAACTTCTGAGCTTTACATGTGTATGTTATCTTCTAATAAATATGAAAACTTTAGTACGTATATTTGCCGGTTACTAAAATCAAAACATACATTTCTTGATTTTTTTTAATTAAAATTCTAAAGCAAACTAAAGTTTTTATTCTTTAACTATAATTATGAACAATTAAAAATATTTTCCTCCCTGAATTTGGAAGAATTTTGATTAAAATACAGACTTTTATAGCTTTATTGTGCATGGAAAATGCTCTTAGATGACAGTACTTGTGATCGATCGTAATCGTAATCGGATCGTAATCGTTTCTCCTTAAAATTAATTTTCTGGTTAGAATTTTCTTCTTAAATTTTTTTCTTTTTTTTTCAAACATTTTTCTCACTATTTTGGCCTCTAAAAAAAATAGATTTTATAACCCCAAAATGCATGGACAATTTTTCTGCTATTTAAGAAGAAATGCATGGACAATTTTTCTGCTATTTAAGAAGAAATGGGGCCAAGTTATTTTTATTATTTTATATAGTCTTATTATAATCGTTTTTAATCGTAATCGGAATCGGAATCGTTTCTACTTTTTTTTAAAATTCATTTTTTAGCTCTTTATGCCTTAAATCTGTATGATTTTTTTGCTGTAATATTTTCCCCAATATTAATTAATATACTATATAAAATTGAAACCTGATAAAATGTATTTCTTTGGGATGAAATAATTAAATTATCTTTTTCTTTTACAAGAATAAATTTGTAACTATTAAAAAATAATTATAAATTAAAAATAAATCTGGTGACTTTTCCTTACAATTGGTAAGATGCGATGATGAAACAATTATTGGCACCTTCCGTGAAACTTTTTTTTTTTTTTTTTTAAGACCCCAAAAATCGGGGTGCGCCTTATACACGGTAATTTACGGTACATAAAAGTGACCAAATTTACAGATATGTACCCATACTTTAATCAATTACTTCAAACATTAACAATATACCTTTTGCCTTTCTTAGAGAGATGTGGGTCTTTCTCTAACCGTTGCTCTACAGAGTCTACCAGCTCAGCAGCTAAGGAATCCTGTAGTAGAAAAAAAAAACATTATGGTAAATATTGGTTTAATTCATCTTATCTATGCCACATCCCACGAATGTCCTGGTGGCATATTTGCTTCCCAGACCAACATTCCTTGATGCACATTCAAATCCCTCCTGCTTACTGGTTTTATATAATATTTTTGGGAACCATTCTATTATTTTCCATAAATGTCTATTAAAAGCGAGTAATGTAAAGGTCCACAGAAGACTCCATTTAACTGAGTTGACAATTGCACCACAGTAATTTTCATAATTATTCATTTCCTAACTTGAACACTGCAACTAACTCTTTACCCTACGGCATTACCTAAACTTAACTTACAACTCACATGCATCCAAAGACTTTTGCATGTAACTTTAAACAAAATATAGCAGATATTGTTTTGTCTTTTTCCTGTTAGTCAACTTCTTTTTCTATGTAATATTTTCCTTTTGATCTTTCCTTTATGCTTATTACAAAAGGCATTAGGTTTTATCAACAACTGGAGTTTCTCATACATCAATATTGAAATCATATCTTCAAATAATTGGCAATTTTCCAATATTTGAACAAGAACAACTTGAGAGCACTTTGGAGTGTTTACATAAACATAAAATGAATCATTAAGTTTTAAACTGGATACTTTACAGTGTCTTTTTATGAGCAACATACATGTATACATTACATATTACAATTCATTATGTGGCACTGGCACAAACAATTGTTGGTACAAGAGGCTTTAATAATAGCAGGATAAGTATAAACAGTGTGAATTATATTGTTTATATAGAATTTAGTCAGATCCAACTATGTTATTTTATAGGTCTGCTAGAGTACCTAATTTCCTCATCAAGTATTCTGATCACAAAAGTTGACACAGTAACTTTTATGAGTGGGATATAATTTAAAGATGGCAGAGAATCATGTTTATATCACTTGACTGGGGATTCAAAGGCCGTGTGTTCGAAAGCCAGATATTATGTCCTTTGGCAAGGCATTTTATCTACATTTGCTTCATTCCACTTGGGGAACCAAGAGGATAAATTACATTTAGCACCTGTAAAATGTATGGCAGCTGGAATTTAATCCAATGAACGGGATAATATACTGTAAATCGCTTTGAACCTTATGGGGAAAATGCATTATAAATAATAGGATCATTATCATTATCATTTTCTAAGGCATAGTTCACTCTTAGTTTGATAGAGAATAAGACATTTAGGGAATATTGGATGGGCTTGAGTAGGATGCGTAGAAATATTGTACGAGCCGAATAACAATATTGGATGAGTCGGAGACGAATCCAATATTGTTCTTCAGCGAGTAACAATATTTCTTCTACGCATCCCACGAAAACCCTACATCCCTAAAACCCTACATCTAAATAATAATAGTGAATATCTTCACATGTCACTGTGCAAGCATCCCCACTCCATTTTCAAGTGGCCTTAAATAAGTTCCCATCGCCACAACATTAAATTGCACCATAGTTTCCACACCATACACAACCTCCCAAGTACCATGCTTAAAAGACACCCTTAACAGGAAAAACCGACACCACTGCTTTTCAATTGTACTCTAAGCATTCTTATATGACCAATGGAAACAGTCCTACATACTTGAAGATAAACTATCAGTTTGTCACACATGGGAGGGAATGTCACGTTCCAACTACATCAACATCAAAGTCTTCAAGCTCAAGATAAGACATTGCACAACCATATCTCTCAGACTTATTATAACTCTGACCTAAAAAAAAAAAAAAGCAATGATGTACACTTTAGCATGAGATCAAAGTACATGTATGATCATGCAGCTGATAAAAAGCTTTCATTTTAAGTGGGACTGCAATCAATACATTGTCAATTGAAATAATGGAAAGTTGTTTAGAGGTAATAATGCAAACCTTTTTTTTTCTTCAGATCCTGTAGATCACTATTATCACAATGACTTTGATAATCATAAAGCTCAAAATGTTCTTTTAAGAAATGTCGACAAAAATGTCAGAGACAATGTTTTCAAATGTTAATTACATTTCAAATTCATATACCTGTCTAAATATACTAATTCTTAACACTCCACATCGTCTCTGTAATTTATATCTTTTAAATGTTTGTTTAACCCAAAAGTCCCATGAAAATATTTTGTTTGTTGGATCTCCTAATCAATATATTCTCTCATATCTTTGTTATCTCTCCCTGCCCTCAATCATGTTAATGCATTGTATCAACATCATATCATAAACTATCAATTATCCCTGGGTACGTGGAACATAGTCCATGATATGATATTGACATTCAAACATGATAAGATTATATGATGGAGTAACTCCACTTCATGCAATTATAGACATTATTGATAAGTGTTTATTTTCGCAGTGGTTTTATTTCCATGAATTTCGCAAGTTTGTCGTCACAAAGTTTTGCTCTTCCATATAAATGCTATCGACAAAAATGAAAATTTCTTTGGGCCAAATCTTCAAAGTAAGACTCTACATGCTTGTAAATCTACATAGAGAAGGGTAACTTGCAGCTGGAAAGACTGGTAGCAGGTTCAAATAGGTGCCAAATAAAGCTGATTCCAAAAGATAACATAGACCTACTCTCTTTGATTATCTCTACATAATAAGTCTACAGTACACACTTGTTATAGAGAAGGATAACTTACAGTTGGGATAGTTTGCTATGATAGGTGCCAAAACCAATTCCACCATGAGACATGGAACTACGGGCATATATCTTAGATCAAATCTACAAAGTGTCAACATGCTTGTAAATCTGAAAAAAGAGAAGGGTAACTTACAGCTGGGAAAACATGTAGCAGGTTAAGATAGGTGACAAGCCAATGGCTCAATGTAACACAGAGCTACTGGTATATCTCTTTGATTACTCTCCAAATCAAAAGTCCACATGCTTGTAAGTCTAGAAAGAGAAGGGTAACTTACAGCTGGGAAAACTGGTATCAAATCCGATGCCTCCATGGGACATGGAACTACAAATATATCTCTTAGATCAAATATTCAAAGTATTAATATGCTTCAAAATCAAGATAGAGAAGGGTAACTTACAGCAGGGAAGACTGGTAGAGGGTTCAGATAGGTGCCAAAGCCAATTCCGCCATGGGACATGGAACTACGATTAGATCTCTTAGCCGTCTCCTGAGCTTCTTGCAACATGGTGTAAACTTCCTCATATTTCTCTTTTGTCTCAATCAACTGTAGAGAAAACAAAAACCAACCATGAATAATATGTAACAAGTTGTGTATAAATTGATGGAGATTGGATTAAAGATTTTCTTATGAATGACTTGAACTTACTAGACAAATGTTCAAAGAACATGACCAAAGAGATGAAATATTGTAGTAAACATGTCTCATCCCTTTCCATCTCTTTCTCATAGAAGTATAAATAATTTATATGTATCACATCCTGTGTGTCCAATAAGGCAAGAAAACAGACCTCACTGTTGTTTTTCACCAAAAAATCTTACTATATAAATTAATATCCTTTATGCCCATTATCTTATTTTATCATCATTATTAAAACATATTTTCTTACCTCTTTAACTAGGTCCTGCTGAGCATCTTTGGAAGCTATAAGATGTCCTCTCATCTCTTCATTCTCCACAGTGAGCTAAAGACAAATCAAGACAACAATCAATCATAATAATTACATATATTGTAGTTCAGGTCAAGAGGCCTCTATTAAAGACTTTGACTAATTCCTTTAGCACATTTTTTTTTTGCATAAGATTTGGTTGGGAATAAGAGCACACTAAGAAAATTATGAAAACAACAATAACAGGAATGTTGTTGACAAGTCACAATGCTTTATTTTGTCAAAGGTTGGCAGTGTTGCCCTACAAATACACCCCTGGCATCCCTCTAGCACCACTGCATTCAAATTTGTCCAAACTACTAATAATATTACACCAATGTGTTGGTTTAGTGGATAGAGCGTTCATCTCATAATTAAGAGGTCATGGGTTCAATTCTGGCCGAGATGTTAACAGATTGGAGTTGCTGCTACCTTGTTTGATGTTCAACAAGAAAGGGATAGAGCAACATCGATCTGGCACTGCTAAGTGACTGCCAGGCCAATGTTCGATTGAGCAAAAAGAATTTATGTTTCATCTTTGTTTTAGACAATAAAATTTTGAGCATGACTCGGAGCATTGCCTCATGTTGTCCTCATACTAGGGGTCACTCACCTTTTTGACTTTGTGTTGAAGGTCAACAAGCTGAGCCAAGAGAGAAGTAATCTCTTCTTGTTGTCTCATATTATCTTCATACTTCTTGCTCAGCTCATCCGTCAAGATTTCACAAGTCCCACGTGCCTCACCTACAACAAGAAAGCAAAGATTATTGAAGATGGACAAAGCACTCCCTAGGATTTATTTCAGAAAGCAGAGGACCACCCTGTTGATAATAAGTTTGTTTAAAGGCTCAAAGAAATATGTACCAGACAAAAGTTGGGGGTTAAAGCAGTTAGATCTGCACCTCTTTCTTTGTGGAATAATTTTCTGCTCTCTATTCAGACAGCTAACATTCATTCTACATTTAAGGCAGTGCTCAAAACTAGATGCTTAATGCATATTGCTGAATCATGGTCTATTCTTATGCCAAGTTTGTCAATTTTTTTGCTATTTGTATAATGCACCTTGAGCGTCTCTTGAGATGGATATGTTGTGCTTTATAAGTATTGTCATTATCATTATTATTATAAATTTAGAGCAAGAAAATGACAGCATCAGATTAGAAAACTTTCAATGAAAAGCACATCAGGTATAAGAAAGTGACTTGTCTTTTAAAATGGTAATTCATCAAATGCAAATTTGTAGCTCTGTAAAAGAAAATAAAAGAACAAATCAACAAACAAAAACAGGCATGAGGCTTTCTCCTCTGTTTTGCAATAGTTACATTTTCTGGATGGTTAGCAGGTATATACTACCTCTGCTACCAATACTTACCAAGTTGCCTGAAGCAGTCCCTGACCAGTTCCTCCTCCTTCTCTTCAATGTTGGTGGTGGTGGTACGAAGCTCAGCAGTCTCTATCCTAAGATGAAGATTCTCTTCCTCCAAGTTCTTGATCTTTTTCTGCAGGTTATCGATGTTGATATACTTGGACTGGATGCTTGCCTTCGCCTTGTCGTTCCTGTAAGAACAAGATTAAATAAATATCTTGAGTAATTTGGTAAAATAAAGTTTAGATATGATCTATCCTGGGTTCTAGAACTTCTTCTGCAGGTTGTCAATGTTGAAGTATTTGGACTACTACTTGGCTTGCCTTGGTCTTGCCATTCCTTAGAGAACAAGAGCATTTCAATGTAAAACAAAGTTTAAGGACTACCTTTCCTTGGTCCTGTTACAGTGAAGAGTTGTAATAAACTTCAAATCGATACTAACAAATCAGGATCCTTGTTGCATCGACTTATTGCATAAAAATCTCACTGTGAACCAATCAGAATGGTTGTTTCAAATTTGCACTTGATCATAACTCTTTATGTTACAGGGCACAGGGTTCTTAATATTTTTCTGCAGGTTGTTAATGTTGACAGCTAAACAGGGTAACAGGGAGTCCCATCTTAAACGTCTTTTGGTATGACCAACCTTCTGATTATGAGGCGGAGGCTCTATCCACTGAGCCAACAAATTTGATTTTTTGAATTTTTTTTTTTTTACATCAATAGAAATTGTTGCCTCTTGCATTCCAGACGTATGACAATGGAAGGTATAAAGTTATAATTATGAGGTAGAATATTGTTTGAATACTCACCATGAAGTTTCATCTTCTGAGTCACTCTGACCCACATCATTGGTATAGATGTGGAGAAGCTCATCTTTCAATTTCAAATCGTGCCGGAACTGGGTATTCTGAAGAACAAAAATATTAGAACATAACACTAAATTATTCCATAATTTGTTCTCATATTACAAACAACATAAGCATTGTTAAAAATTTGTTTATTTTCATAGCTTGTTACCCAGCATAAAGCTTATATTCGTCAATTATTATGCTTTAGTTTGATGGTTGGTGAAATAATTTCAGTCTTCCTTAGATTTTTTAAGACTTTTTTTAATCAACAGAAAAACAAAACAGAAAATCCTTTAAGGGGGAAAAGTTTTCCCTTTAAAATAATAAGATCATTTAAGACACATTATCATATCTCCCACTCATGTACTCAATGTTCAAGGAGTTCAAAGGTGGCAAGAAACTCGCACGATCACATGCACCTCCTTCATATTCACATGTTAACCGTCAGTAATCACATGCACAATCTATGTACTCACATGTCAAACGTGAATGATCACATGATCATTACATTTACCTTATATTCAATAAAGTCACAAATTCCTATCGGCCAATCACAAAGTTCTACTGTGTCAATGCAAATGTTGATTCTACAGACCTGTTAAATGGACAGACTTGATGGCAAGGGTGCCAGCTGAATTTTAATGTCAATATTATTGTTATAAATTAACTTTATATATATCATGCAGCACCATACACCTGTTATTTTTTCATGTGTTAAAATAGATTCATCACCTTCCTATCTCCCTACAAACTATCTAAACCTAAAACCTAGAAACATTTTACTTGTCAGTAATGTATATATACCATATATCAGGTCATTTTGTTTTTAGTTGAAATGATTTCACCATGCTGCTCCCTTTATCATAATCAACTTAGAAACAAGATGCAGATAAATGCATCCAGGGCTGATTCACCAAGTCATTCGTAAATTACAAATAACTTCACGAACGATGAGTTAAAAGCTTTTGTGCTCAATGAATAAGCTTGTGATAAGTATAGCACCCAAGAACATGTTCCAGTCATTTGTAAAGTCATTCACAACTTTAAGAATGACTTGGTGAAACACCACCCTGCCCTCATCACGATCTCAACAAAAAATTCTTACCTGATCACCAACAATCGTCAGCCTCTCTTCCGTTAGCTCAATCCGACCCTCAAGTTGTTTGTTCTGTTGCAGGAGGGATTGGCCGATCTTTGCTGCTAACTCCAAATCCTTCTCCTTCTGTTCTCAAAAAACAAAAAAACAACAGGGTTCACGAAGAAATCTTAATAAATCCTGCAGCAAGTATCTCCTAATTTAATCTAAGATCAGTGAAACAGCCAATTGACAGTCCAGGATTAAGTTATCTGGGATGGACATTCACCAAAAATACATGTAGTCAATTAGACACAAAGTTTTACGATGTCTCCTCTAATTGATTATGGAAATCGCACATCAAATGCTTCTAATGGAAGATTAACAGGGATGTAAACTATCCGAGAATGCATTGTAACATTTTTTTTTTTATAACTGTCACAAGGGTGCCCTTCAAGATAATTGTTGAAGAATTGTGATGGGAGAATCTGTATTCAAAATTGAAGGGCCTTCATCATGCAAGAATGTGCAATAGACCCCTGCTAATTATTTTAAATATTCATAAAAGATTTTAAGAGAATAATTTGTATGAAAAAAGTTAAATGTCTGACCTCTTCCAGTAGTTTTGTAACTGCCTCAATGTCATTGTAGGTCTTGGTCATCTGCACCACACGATCACCACATAACGCTGCAAATGAACAAACCAAAAAATAAAATAAAATGAATTACTTTGTTTTCAACTCTTGTGGATAGATGACATATGCAATGTAGAGATGTTTTGGTGTGGTGAAATAAGGTGGTTTCTCAATCTAGATGTCTCTGAGACTCTGTGACTCAGAGACGTCGCAAAGACGTATTGGAGACATATAATGGAAGGTGAGATACATTTACCGCCAAAGTCACTGGATGTATGATGGATAACAAGGTACAAAGTGGTGTGTCCTTAACATATTGCTGATGTCCACTGTCAAGACATTTACCAATATTTACTACATTCTACCCAGGTGAGGCCATTTTTCTTCTGATTTCTAAGGCACATTCCGAAATATATTTCTCTGTCTTCCTATTTTTCTCTCCCTCTCTTTTCTGTTTCATGACTCCACATTTCATGTTTCCAAATCTGTATCTTGATTTCTCTCCTTTTCCTAATTCCACCCTTCTGTTAAAGGAGGTATCTCACTGATGCCAAAGAAGTGAATTTGCCCAGTGCCATAGATAGAGGGTGCTATATAGAGAGTGTTTAGCCAACTCCGTGAACAGTAGGAATCAACATGTCACATTTTCTTGTGTACTGCTTTGTTAGGCAAGCACATTATAAGAATAAAGTGCGCTATATTGATACCTTCTGAAATGGAGTAGGCTAAAATCTCTCTATATATGGCATTGTGTAAATTTGCTTCATTCGCCTGCATTTACAACTCAGAGAGATACCCCCTTTAGCTCAGTCACACTATTTCGTAATCTTTTGGTATGGGCCATGGTTTTTGCTGCAAAGCTTCCTGTTTTTCATGAATATAGGTATGAATATAGGTATGTCATCAAAATCCCCAAAAGGAAGCAGGGGAAATTCAAGCTTCCATGGATAAAACTCCAGAAATTTCTATTCCACAGGTATAAACAGGTAAAATGGTTATAAAAAAAAAAAAAAAAAACTTTCATTACATTCACTGAAATCATGTTACGTTTATTTTCAGTTTTGTCATACTTTTCTTCTTGATCAAAATTTCTGAAATTATACAGCTTTGTGACATACATTTGAAGCTCTTAAGTAAAATTTTTGTATGAGCATAATTATTAACTTTTTAAAAATAAATGTACATAAATCTGTGCATTAAGAACATGACAGTATATTATGTTACCATAAAAGGAAGATTATTTCCTCTTCCTGTTAGAGCATAATCATGAACTATCAATATTTTAGAACAATGGCAAGCACAGCTAGATGGTTTATTCAGTGGTTCAATTTTCACAAACATACTGTACACTGATTAAGTGAATCTAGGTGTCAAGGTAGTCCATAATATTTACATACAATTGTACCACACAACCTGGTATATCTCTTTTTCCAGAAGAAAAAAAAATGCAAAGTCTTAGGTTTTTGTAGTCAATTAATTGAGTCTGCAGCTTCTTTCTTATTTTGAGTGACATAAATATATGATTGCAAAAAAGAATTTAAATTTCAAATCAGCTTGGTTTACATCCATAATATAAAGTCAGCTCAGAAAGTTTAAAGGAGAATGAGCAATTTTTAGTCAGGGCAAATCTATGATTTTTATTTCTTTCACTAAAAAAATGATATATACATGTAAAAGTAAACCATAACATCATTGCTCATTACAAATAAGTTTCATAGTGTTGAGTTTCCTTTTGACCAAAAGCATTTAATACATGTAATTGAGCAAAAATATATTATGATTATGAAATAATTCATGGTAACTACATTGTATTCCCTTTAGATCCTAATCACAGCAGTAAACTAACAATATCCACAGGATTTAATCAATAGTTTCCTCTCCTGATAAACACATTCATCAATATGGAAACTGAAAAGAGAAAGGGGGATAAGGGAGGTGCTTGTTACATGTACATATCCCTACAATTCAACAAATTACTCATTTCTAGTTGTGTTTATTGCTTATGACGTTCATTTCTTGAGGTCAGCAAGTTCAGAGAGCCACACCCTCCAATGAAAACATAATTCAGTAATTAATGCATCTTGTTTTGTATGGAAGATTCAATATTGAGGGCTTAAAACTATGTCCATTTTTGTCAAAATTCAGTTAATTCCACCAACTAACTGTACATGCATTGCGTGTTTGTGTGCCAGAACTGTACATGTTTTCACAAGACATAGACAGTTCTGGAAATCCATATCATGTGAGGATATATACAGTTGTGACAGACAAATGTACATGAATATGCTGAATTTGGTGGAAAAAATGGCATAGACAATTCTGTTTTTAAGCCCTTGATATAGTAGGCCACTTCTCAGAGATTTTTTATTTCATGTTATTATTTTTGGGAGGAGAATGTGTAAAATAAAATCCACTAGATGTTAATTATTGTGAGGTCAAGATATTCAATTCAATATTCTCATATTCAGACTTTTAAACGTTGATATTTAATTTTCGGTTAACCCCGGTAATAAACTACTTGCTTTCAACATTTTTATTACTATTTAGGAAATTTTTTTGACTACTCCAAAAACATTTATTTTTAGATTTAGAATTGGCACCTGAAGATAATACCTCTGATCTGGAAGGTAACTATGGAAATAGAAAGACATATTTCCTGTGCCCGTACAAATTTACTTTAGTGATTTACGTTGCAGAAATTATGTAGTAATTGCTATTAATAACATTTTCAAACTTAAAAAAATTAAATCATTATCACATGAAGTAATAATGTGCTTAGAACTAAATTTATCTACCCCTTAAATTTACTGGATGAATACAATTTTAGGGATATATGAACTGATGAAATTAGAAGAAATTGAAAGAATAAAGGATTATTAAGTTTGGTTTGTGATGAAAATTTCATACAAAAAGCATAACTTGTCATGATCCTGTAAGATTTTGTGCAGTATTCAATATCAAACATTTAAATACATTTCTTAAGTGAAAACATAATAACTTCTGTTCTCATGCTGCTATTTTAATATGACTCATCAAAACAGCTGCATTGAAAAGAAAACCAGGTCAATTCACAATAATGAAAGGCATAATAAAATATATGTGATACCTATTATATTTTGTCCTGTGCAGCACAATCTATATATATTTGGATTAATAGGCATATTAATATTTAAACCATAATTGTGAGAGTAAAATTAAAATGCATGAGTAAACGTAAGCCTCAACAGTTGTCCTGCAAATTATATCTTCAAGGCCAATAAACACTTTCCTCGATCAATATCACATAATATGCAGATAAAATAGGTCTATAAATAGCACTTCTGAAATATATTGATAACGGAATTTAGATTCAAAGGTTTAAGACATTTAGAGGAAACAATTTGTTTGCATATATAAGAAAATTTGGCTGATACAAATATGTATAGAATGTTGTCAAGGAATTTTTTTTTCTTTCAATACATCATGGTTACATGCAGTCATGGTGTACAAGGGTATAATTCTTACTCAATTGTGAGTTCAGAAACAATTTAATCTATGATATTTTTTTTTCTCTATCTCTCCGACTTTTTATTAACAAGATATGTTTACATAAAAGAAAATGTTATCTTTCTATACTATGAAGCTTGTCCCCAGCATCATAATAACATGCTATTCATTTTATAATTTGCCATGTGTTTTGATATTAAAAACTCCCAGACACATGTACGCACTATCCAAAGGCAAGGCAACAAATATACCTATGTTTGTAAGTTGAAGGACAATAACTTGTACGCAAGGCAACAAATTTACCTGTTTGTAAGTTGAAGGACAATAACTTGACACATATATCTCTGTGTATTGTGAGCTTTAAGAATAAATTAAGCACATCTACTAATAGATGTCTAATTATATTGATATGTCCTTGAATATATCCAGGCAAAATCATATCGATTGATACGACATGTCCTCAATTGATTTTTTTTCTTTCTTTTTTTTTCTTTGCCTCTTTAACCTTTTACCTTAACCCTGAAAGATATTGATGTAGAATCGTAATTAACATTTAAGGTCATGGATTTTTGTGAAAGGGTATGGAAAAATTGATGTACATGAGGGGATTGATCTGTAAAATGCCAATCTGGAAAAGGAAAAAAAAAAAGGGGGGGGGACGTATGATGCAGTTGTGCACCAGTGTCCCTAAGAGTCAGTTTGTGGGCAAACAGAGAGCTTGGCAAGTAATCGTCCAACCAACCTATTCTCTAACTTCTGTGAAAGTCATATTTCATATGTGCATGTTTAAATTGCAATTATGTTCTTTGAAACTTGAAGTATTTCTTAACATAAACCACATTAATTTTTTGTATGTTGTTGTTGAAACAATGGAATACCAGCATATAACCCTCACCTTAGAGTTAAAAAAAAAAAAAACTGTGTTTGCTCTGTTTCAAATTAAACTACCCTACTAACATTCTCAAAAATAATACTTGATTAGGAAGAGAGATAATAAAACAAAAGAGCCTAGTTCAATACCAGAAAGTGGTACTTACAATAGAGATCTCCTATCTCCAGACAATCATAGAGGTATGAATTTATGAATTCCAATTCATCTTTCATTGTGATGTACTTAGACACAGGGTATTCCATGACAGAGAGAGACTAGTAACAGTCCCTCACTGGATCACAATCTTGGCGCAATTTCTTCTTGTGCATTTTCAGTGAATGTGCACCTTCTATGATGGTCAATGTGCAAGTTACTGTTTTTCAAACTACAGGTAGAAGTAGATGCTCAATTCCTACCCAAACCAATGATGGCTGTATTTTCGAAAAGACTAGGAGATATGAAAATGTCCTGTATCAAAACAAACTGCTCCAGTACTTCTATGATGGTCAATATGACAGATTTCAATATAGACGTACAAATGTAGAAGCTCAATTTCTCATCAAAGCAATGTTTGATTCAAAGTATATATCAAAAGTATTTCTAACGATTAGAAGATAAAGGAAAGTGTCCTTGAAATTCCCCTTTTTAAAGAAACAAACTGCTCCAGGACTTTAGTCATCAAAGGATTAAAATCTGATCACAAACTATTATTTGTCGCTCATTAATGAATTTGTTAACAACAGAATTTCTTGTAGGTTTCCAGGTCAATTTAATTCTTTTCTTGTTCTACGAATTTACAGGAGATGAATCATGACCGTGCCCACACCTGTCTCCAAATTGCAAAATCTACAAGTTCTGCAGAAACATGAAGATGTATCGAGCATGTGTCAGGTTTGATTAGTTCACATCTGTGTGACAATCTCTAGTGACAGAGTGTGTCTTTGGATGAGGATTAGTTGGTTGGCAAAAAATTATCAGAAATCGGTTAAGATGGGGACGCAACAGATGCTGCAATAGAGAGAGTGAGTCGTTTACAGCAGGTCTGTGGTTGAGCAAGTGGCTTCACCGACAGCAAGTGTGGTGGTTGCAGAATGATTTGAAGCAATTATGTGGAGAGATGACAGGTAGCAAGTTCATGAATCTCAAAAAGTTAGAGAAATGATGGTAAACTTCAAGAAATATAGACAGTGGAAGTCTTTCTTTACTCTATCAAGTTCTGATACTATCCTAAGCAACACTGTTTGAGCATAAAATTTTGAGAAAAAAATAGCAATGCACACAAATATATATAGTCGCTGTAGACTTGAACTCTTTCCAACTGCTTTCACTTCTGCACTACACGTATGTTGAACATATGTATATAAACATACACAACCTAAAACACTGGCACAAGAGGAAATTGTTGGCAGACAAAAAGAAGAGGAAATTGAGCACTGGCAAAAGCAATTTCAGTTTCAGTAGAAGTGTCCTAGGGTTGCTCTTTTCTTGTTTGGTTATAATAAACATTTTATAACTAAACCTCTGCTCACACATAGATGTACATGAGGAAAACACAAAAGTTTGATGAGTGATGTGATGACTTCACAACACCTTCAACTTGCAGAAAGTCTCATGCAAGTGTCTGACAAGACATCCAAAGTTTCTTTCACAAGAAGGTCAGTCCATTAGTAGATTTTTCCAAAGTCAAGGATTGTAGAGGAGCACGCAAGGTACTCCACTAATCCAGAATGAAGAATAACTGGTATGGAACACTCCTATGGCATGTCCATTTGTGTTTCCCCGCCATTGTGAAATAACAGCTACAGATATAGCGCCCAAGCCTAGAATGTCCGGGCGGAAACCTGCCAGCTCGCTGGTTTCCTTTCGACTGTGAAGGAAAATGGGCGCTCTGCGACTACATACGGTACTTGAATCTCGATTGTCATTTGATAACCAGGGTCATGACCAAAGTACAAGAACAATTACATGTATGTATTTATCATGACATCATAAGATATAGTCTCGCTTACAGGTTTGGACTTTGAATGAATCTATGAACCAAATATCATTAAAATAAACAAGTCTGGAATAAGAATATTCAAATGTATACTGGCTAAAATGGTGACTCTCCCCTCCCCATCTCTAAAATTCACATTCATATACTGGAATTAAAAACTTGTGGAAGTACCATGGCCATAAAGATTGTTAGGATAAGCCTTGTCCAAAACTGCTTGAATATAATCTACATAAAATTAATCAATTTTCATAACTAACAACATCAATGTTTGAAAAATTGTACAAAAATAATGAAAGAAATGCAAATCATGCTACCAACCTATCGATGCCCTGCGCCTGAGGCATACAGTGCGCTGCTGAAAATGATCTTCACCTTGGTGTCTTCCCATCTTGAAGAGTACCCTTGAGATTTCCTCAAGGAACCTGGTAAACCCTGATAATACAGCCCATCAACTGAAACATCTGACCACTTAACACGTTTCCAGATTGACAAAGACTCCTCAATTGATCTTGAAAATGTCTGTTGATTGGCTATTCTTGGAAGTGCAGAGAGTTCCGGTTTACACCTAAAAAATTTATCAAAATCTCAGCAACAGAGATATGTCTTTGCCTTGGACAGTCTCGAGATGGACAAGCACTCGGTTATTAACAGATGTTCGTCAACTGTTATATCTTTTATAGCATAAAAAATATTGATGGTCAAGCATAAAGGAATTTGCCAAAGAACTTCTGAAGTATAGCAGTCGCATATCCAAAAGGCAGAAAACTTTTTCCGGTATTGGTTTATATATATCTATATATATATATATATATATATGTTCAGTTTAAAACTGTCCTAAATAAGTCAGTTCTGGGATGTGATCGCAGAAAAGAATGAGCTTACAGTGAATTCCACATCATTAAATGTTAAAAAGTAATCACTCACTTCGAAGTTCATAGTGTTTTTGTTTTTTAGGAAAAGGAGATTTTGTCTGTTTCTTCATTTATAATATACAAGACTAAGAGTCTATTGACCTGCAGGATGGCGCTAACAGGAAAACCTTCCTCTCGAAGAGCTCTGGTAAACCTGGTGGTTGCACGTACACATCGCACTGTACACTTCACACACCATAAAACTTGTACTTTAATGATCGATTCTGCAAACAAAATATTGATATTCCACTCCACAATGTGATATAAAAAAATGTGAAGAGATAAGATAGGGTAGTAAACATTGCATTCGTAAAATATGACTAAAGTTCTGTTTAGTTTTTTTTTTTAATCCTTTGAAAAGTTCACATTTCATGAAAGCTAAACCACAGCTCTGTAAACAAACACAACAGACATTTGTACGAAGTAGATTTCTCACAGAGTTTGCACGTCCCTCGTTCAAAGAAACAAAACAAGAAGGTTCACACGGAATTTGTTTCCCCTGTAGGAATTTAACCTTTCAGAGGAAATGGATTATCAGAAGCTACACTGCCATAGAAAATCCACTTGCAAAACTCAGGATATGACTTCAAGTAAAACTGACTTCTTTAGATATCCAGCAAAGGCAGGCTGCTAAGCCACCTCGACGCTATAAGCGTCCGCCTCCTGCGATTTCTTCTGAGCAAAATGCTTCACGATTTTGGCGCGTAGCAGTTTGTCACGTCCACACCAAAAAAATCTACCCCAGTCTAGGTGAATCATGGGCGACATTGATCTTGTGTGTTCGCAGGCTCGCTCGCTGCGCAGGCCTGTCAACCTCTTTGAGCGCTGATTGGATGATGATGCACAACATAGTGAGGATAACAGGATTTAGCTAATGTCCTGAGATAATTACTAGGCTTAAGGAAGTTTTGGATCACCACTCATTTAGGAGCTCAAAATGAATTTACATTTAACAGCTCAAGATAAGGAGATTTCAATGCCTCTCTTTTAGAAAACCATGTCTGAAGATTGCAGACACTGACCCCTGTTTTCTCCAATGATGTACTTTTACTTAAATCAAAGAAAGACAAATTTCTCTCTGAAAAAAAAGTACATTTACCAGGGATTCATTGTGCAAATTGTCTGTTTTAATTTGGAGACAGGGTTTTGAAATCTTGGGTCCTACATGTATCTAATCATCATGATTAAAGGGGAAGTTCACCCTGGAATTTTATTGGTTTTAAAAAAGGCAGAAAAATAAAACAAAAATATTAGTAAAAGTTTGAAGAAAATCGACCAAAAAATAGCAAAGTTATAAATATGTAAAGTTTTGATTCTGTGACGTCACGTGCCAGCAACTCTCCCATGTTTTGTGTATGCAAAATCAATAAATTTGCCTTTTTTCATGGTTCTTGATAAAGGAATGGGTCAATTTGATAGAGGCATGTATATCAACATATGTTTGATGATATATCGACTGCACAGATTACATAATTAATTTTCTTCTGATAAAATGACACTTTATGGAATTTACACCACTTATCACATAGGAGAACTGCTCGCATGTGACGTCACAGAATCAAAACTTTGAATATTCATAACTTCATTATTTGTTGGTCGATTTTCTCCAAACCTTCACTCATATTTTTCTTTTATTTTTCTGCATTTTCTTAAACCAATTTAAACCCAGGGTGAACTTCCCCTTTAATCAGTTCATAAATAGATGGATTTTTATGAGGACAATCCATTCCCCTTTTTTGATCAATTGTTACAGAACTTTCCCTGGTTGATACATGTGCATTTACATTTTGAAACAACATAAATAGAGTGTAATTTCGCCCAAACAATCAAGCCCCCTATAATGGTTGCCCACTGCAAGGCAGATTAAAATCTATTTATGCAAGATTGACAATCTTAAAGCGTGATGTCTCCGAACCCTTGGATACTCCGTATCACACGAAAAGGAATTAAAACATGAGATCACATGGTCCTGATTATCTATTCAGTGTTTATCCCCCAACTATCCTCAACTAGATGACAACCATGACATGTAGGTGAAGGGATGGGACTAAGGGAAGTTGGTAATTTGATTAGCCCCAACAACAGGGCACATGGCCTTAATCATACCCTCGTTAACAGTTCAATAGGTGACGATGTTTGGCGAAAACGTGCGGAAATATGCTCTTAATGGTTCCTAATCCTAACAACAAACCTCAATACAGACAATGTAGCACATAAAATTGTGTTAGAATGGTATTATTGAGCGATAGTCTTAACAATCCCCATTCCTGGGAAACTGTAACAATTGTCAAAACAATGTCACACATTATTAGTGTGACGATGACATGTATAATGTATTTCATATGGAAATAAATTAAAAGATGTGTTGTAGTCTAGTGGGCAAGCTGCATACTGTTGTTCACAATGTATTGTGGTTCATATCCCGACCACTTCACCAATGTTCTTTCGCAAGAAGTTTGCCGCATTTGACCAAGGAGTAGAGAGGAAAATGGTACCTGACATGAATTTTTCCTTGAAATGCAAGTTTAGTGCACTGGGCTGTATTTCACCATAGGGTTAGAAAGTCGTTCGTAAGTTACAAATAACTTTTTGAATGACTGGTGATCAGCTTTTGTGCTGTATGATTAAGCATGTGATTAGTAAAGGGCCTGTCCCCATCGGAGGCGATCGTTGTTGCGACAACCGGCGATCTTGCTGTTGTGAGTGTTATAGCAAGTCGTTTCTTGTAGCCTGGTGTACATATAGTTGTATTCAGGTTTATTATCGCCTTTTTAAAGCCGAACTCCTTACAATTATGAAATTATCAGGTTGTCGCCACAACGATCGCCGCCTGTGGGACAGGCCCTTAAAGCACCCAACATGTTCATGTCGTTCGTAAAGTCATAATTAACTTTAAGAACGATTTGGTGAAATACAGCCCTGGTATACCAGCTGCTGGACCTACATGTACATGTAAATCTGACGTAAGCATTTACATTTTCTTTAAAGTTCAGTACCTTTTACAAAGGCCTCAAATAACCGCATCAAATTCTCTGGCGATATCACACGGTCACGCGAGTCATGGATACGCATTACAACTGTTTCTCTGTAGAGTTCAAACACTATCTTCACACACAGATCCAACACTATCAGCTAAAGTGCCCTTATAGAATACCTATTAAATGCCATATTCGTTTGCAGTATTACCATGACGACAACTAAAAAAAGCACAGCCTACCTTGTGAATAAATGATATTATGAAAGCAATGTTGCATGTGTATGTCTCTTAATTAAATTGAGGAAAATTTGATAATGATTTGGTAAATATTGAATGTATCGGTGGTTAGAGGATAGAGTATAGTAATACATGTAGCAAATCCCTTACAATTTAGAATCAGAATACCGGTATCTCCACAAGATATCCTGAATGAAACAATGCTATTATAAATGAATGTTATGATGTAATAGTTAATTTGAAATACAATTGTAATAAAAAATCTTTCTTTAATTTCAGAAAGTAAATTCACAATGAAACATCTAATTTCCAGGTTAACACATATTTACCGATGTACCTAAAAAAAACCCACAGCCATTCAAATATAAATACATAGATATATACAGAAATGTGTGTATTAATTCATGCACTTCTTCTATACACTGTATCTCATTTACGCCCACTTGTTGATAAAGAAATATTTTTCCACTGAGCAATATTTCTATCACCAAGGTTAAAAAAAGTTGATCAGTAGCATGAACAATAGACGTGTAAGGGTTGCTTTGTTTGCCATGCATTAACAATGCAGCTATTTTTATTAACTGTTACGATGTATGACAGTATTGGACTACACATGTACAAGTCCTGGGAATATGACAATGTTCACGTTTTAAAAATGCAAATGTACATAATTATCCTTTGCAGTTTAGTGGAAATACATGTACATGTTGTTATTTTTGTTTTTATGACCCTGTCATTCATAATGTGAATATTTATGCCATATCCGTTTCAGTTTTTTTTAATTTACTTTACTTATATTCCCTTTATTCTTTAATTTCCTCTTAATTTTCAATAAATCTGGCAAGCCTTTTACTTAGATATTTTGATAATAAACATGAATAAATTTGCATATAATTATATTCTTTTATTCCAACTTTACCTCTGAGGTCCTCTTCATCATATATCCAAGCAAGGGGATCTTCTTCTATTTTGTCCAAACCACTCATAATCTCTCCAGCGAGAGTGCGCGAAAATCCAACGCATACATGATTAGGAGAAGGTGGGAATCATTATTCCAATCATATTTATCCCTTTGTTGTTGAAATCGCACTGTACATGAATATTCTTTGTTTTCCTATACCATGCATCACCTTCTAGCCATATACTTGCACAACAGTTTCATGAAAAGCATGTATAGATTACATGTAGCTCCTTTTAGTATCTAATGAAATAGAGTTGTCTTGAACACACGTTATCTGGAGAATCCATAATGCTGGACTGATGTGAATCTGACCGTACATATTGCAATAAACGCAAACAGTATCTCTTCAAACAGATGGACGGCCGAGGTTCTGTCACACTTCCCCTGCAGCAACAATGTCACAATTTGAAAAAGTGATTCAGTTTTAACAGCTGTAACAAACATTCAATGCACTTCAACAAAGACAAAGGTTGGACCTTTCCTTTATTTTAAAAGAATACAGTGTAGATCAGTCAGCATCCAGGAGATACATGTAGTGTCCACCAGATTAGAGCAGTCGTTAATGAATAATGAAATACCAACCATCACAGGGCAGTAATTACAAAAAGAGTCATAGGCCAACAGTATTTTATGAAAATTTTTCTTTATATTTCTCTCTTCTTCATAGGAATGAGTTTGAATCACATGTCTACATGCATTTGTAAGATGGCAATTCAATAAAGAAGGGTGTGTAGTTTTAATACAAATCAGATTATTTGCCAACGTTGCCAGTTAAGAAACACATCTTGTGCTTTGCATGGTCATATAGTATCTCAAATAAAAGAGAAGAGAGAGAGAGAGAAGCAGCTCTTCTAACCTACGCTCAGTGCTTCACGTAGAGATGTGCTTCACGTAGAGATGTAATCCATGCTCAGGTTGCCATTGTAATGATCAACAACCAAGAATCAAGGAGGGATTAAAAACAAAACCCTTTTGAAAGTGGCTTGTTGTATATATTCACTGTTATACATCCATGGTGAGTTAGTAACAACTTCTAATGGCACGGGCAGAGAAACAGAAAGATTTTATCTTTCCCTGATTCAATCTTATAAAGACATACAAGAAGAAACCTTCAAAGTCTCAAATATATGCACAACCATAAATCTCATTCCATAGTGTTAACATTCCTGGAAGATGTACTTTGATGGGTGATAGATCATTCGCTGGTTGGATTTCCTCTATACCTTTGCAAATAATATAGTCTGATGTCAAATTATTAACCTCAGCTTATTTTACCAATCGCACACAAGCTGCCATGAATCCTGCCTGTCTACTGTATTTCAATAGTGAATCACAGGTTGCTTACATTGTACAATATTTTTCTGTCTCAAACTGCACCTTTGACTAAAGGAATATAGGTCCTAATTTGTAGCTCTCTACAAATTCCAAGATGGGATTATATTGGATGTAGTTCTGTGTTGATGAATTATACAACCACTCAACCACTATTCAAGACAATACAGTTGCAGTCCAGCTTTTGTTCTGGGAATGGAGGAGTTCATATGTTCATGACATGTCGTCAATCAGCTTCCGCTGTTCATATTTGGTTTAGCGATGTGTCACAGTTGTCCATACACTCCATCCATGCTGCTGTACCAATGCCCTGGACAATGTTCCCACATAAAGTTAAGTAGATTAGTAATTATTGTACTGTATGTACATGATCTTGCTCTCTGACTGGCTACAATTCACATTTTTGATGAATGAATTTAATAATCCAAGCGATAGAAAAAAATAATGTTGACACTTCGTTTGATGCCAGTGTTTTAACAATCACCAGTTTTCAAATGTGTACTCTGTAAGTCAGTCCAAGTCATTTTTAAGGTATTACATTAATTGTCCACTGTATCCTGTATTGAATAAATATTCAATATTTACACATAATAGCAAAGGTATCCACAAATCACATTCCATATTTCATATTTTGTAGATAATAGAACTTCCTCATTAGTCTAATGTGCACAAGCTTTAATAAATTACGAACTTCACGGCTTAAAAGTCGGCCTGAAATGCCAATGGGACAATAAAATCCTCACACCGCTCGTCATTCATACTGAAAGGAATGGCAAACAATCCGTCATTTCACAATAGCCCAGATGTAATTAACTTGGTCAATCTCGAGCGATGAAGTGGAACGCCACCTAGTGTACACCTAAACGTTACGATCAGCAGTTAGTATCCTGTGCAAAAATCTATAAAGTGGTTACTATGCGCCATCTTAAATATTGTAAATTTAATTATAACAATGTTATTTTTTAAACAATTGTATTATTTTCCTGACATTGACAATGTGTATGTTGAGGTATTTATCACAGTCTTTATTACAGTTATGAAATGTTCCAAACATTAAAAATGACTATACCTGCAGATGACACTTTAAACAATAAACACAGTTGTCAATAGCCAAATTATCCACAGAATTTACTGTATTATTAAACCTAACTGCTGAAAACAAAAAGATCATTCATTTTCATTGAACTGTATTTTACTGCATTAATTATTTTAAATTTGGAGGGTTGTTGTTGTTTTAATTCTCATCCCCTTTTGCATCCATAGTGTACTCTGCAAGTTCTGATTCATTTTCTCTTCTTTTCAATGAGAAAGCTTACAATTTCATTAAAGTAATCATGTTAGCCTAAAATGTGTAGGCATACCTCTGTTTCATAATTAGCTCTAATAACATTCCAATATTTAGGTTTTAAATTAATCACTATACTTTTGATAAAGCACCAGCAGATAATAAAACAAGCAGCCAGTATGTAGCTTTGACCTTTTTTGTCTTAAAAAAAAAAAAAAAAAAAAAAAAAAAAAAAAAAAAAAAAAAAAAAAAAAAAAGACATAAAGCTCAAATAAGGGGAAGGAAACCCTAGGAATTCATTGAATTGTACAAAAACAGGAAAATCAAAGAAGCTGATCAATGAAAATTTGAGAAAAAATGTATTAATAAGAAAGTTATGAGCATTTGAATGTTGTGATCACTACTGCTATGGCCCAAGATGTGTGATGTCATACATGAACAACTTCCCCATTACTTTTGTACATATTTCACTCAAATTGTCTTTTTTTTTATTAATTCCGTTAAAAGATCTGAGATTCTTTTCATGGGAGGACATGTAATACAAGTGCACAAAATATAATCATGTGTGAAGAGTCTGTACTACCATTAGAATGAGGAAAAAGAAGAATTTTCGGTATTTTTTTGTATGTTATATGGGAGAGTTGTTCATGTGTGACATCACACATCTTGGGCCTGTTGCCAGTGTGAGGATCTCCATGATAGATAGTGTTTAATAGTGATCACACCATTCAAATGCACATAACTTTCTTATTATTTATTCAATTGTTCTCAAACTTACTTTAATCTGTTTTTTTAAATTTTTTTTTGTTTCATACAATTCAACTGAATCCTAGGATTTCATTCTCCTTTTTAAGATCTACATTTCTATAGACATCCAATTGAAACACAAAACACACAGAATATTACTAACCTTCTGCAAAATGAATTTCTTCAATGCACATCCATATGGAATTTCACAACCAATCCTGCCAAATATTTACAGGTACATACATATATGCACTAAATGGTTCAATCTCCCTCAAAGTATATCATATGTCTACAGAATTCTTGATCATCGATTGATTTTTGCTTCTTTAGTATCGTCCAGGCCCTGCATCCATGTTGTGTAAAAAATAATCTTTTAGTTCTCATATCCTTGGAAAAGCAAGCCATCACACTGAACCAATCGATCAAGGTCTATTGTCATTGCTCCCTGGTTCTTTTGTTATCATTCACACTTATATTGATGTCAGGCCAAGAAAGTTTTGGTAAGATACAGACAATAACATTGGAGGAAAATTATGATGACACTGAATATATGATCCGAAGAATATACTGAGAATATCAAACAATTCAAGGGATTGAGAAAATAGACTTGACATGGCTCTCATAAGATGCATCAATTTTTATAAAGGTTCTTGTATCAATTTATTTCTCTTCTTATAAAAAAAAAAGAAAACTATCTTTCGGGATAATATTTATTCACATTTAGAGACAAAACTCATAACTTGTTTAACTAAATGTATAAATATTTCTAGTGAAACCGAAAGGCTTGCACACACAGTTGTTGTTAAATTGGATAAAAAATATTACTAGGATATCAAAACTTAGAGTGTAGGCAATTTTGATAAAGGTTCTTTTATCAATTTGTCTTTATCCATTTCTCTTCTTTTACTTAAAAAAGATGAACACTTTACATGTTCAAAAAATCCATAAAACTATTGTTACACGTACTTCTTCATAAACATTTCTACAGAAACCGAAAGGCTTGCACACTTGATGTTAATGAGGTAAAAAATATTACCATGATATCAAAAATTTAGGGTGTTGGCATGAAAGATGCCCAAGGCCAATGTCCAAAGAGAAGAACTTTTTCATCCAATCTCTTAGGTTATGAAAGATTAATGGCAGATGACTCATCTTACACCACCAGATGTTGTCCAAGAAAACTATGCCACTCTATGGTACAGTCCGACCTCGCTTATCAGGCCATGTTGCGACCAGCCCTCATCCGTATTAGCTGGATATAAGACCCCTATTACATGTACTTTCAAACCTACATGGTCTTCATTATTCATGAAGTCTGGAGAATATTTAAATCAACAAATAGTTTGTTTTATTGCAAAATAGGCCCAAAGAGAAATAGGGGAAAATGAAAGAAATATAATAAAAGTGCAATTATAATGTAAACCTATTTCATTCCATGATAGAGACCTGAACAAGCAAATGATCCCAAGCACTGTACAATGTTGATATTAAAGTAGTAATCACAATGATATTCCCCTACCACACGCCCCCCTTCCCCCAAAAAAAAAAAAAAAAAAAAAAAAAAAAAACCCCAAATAAATAAAATAAGAAAAATAATGATTTAAACTCACTCTGTTCGCATAAAAGAAGATATCACCTGATCCGATGAAACCTTTTGCTAGGATTTATAATAAAATCATACGGCTCATTCCTAATTTGCTATAAAATTCCATCTTACACGAACATCCATTTGATATTATACATGTATGCTCAGGCTATTGATGTACCCAACTTCTAGCAAGCGTTCTAAATGTAGCAATATGGAGGCCTGAATTATGTTAATATTTGTCTAAATCTAGCTAGACAAAAGGCTTCGTGTAATCCTACATGTACATGTATGGTGCGATGATTAATTATTTGTTTTGTCTTGTGCTGTTTATGTGGGGACATACTTTGTTCTATAAAGTGACCTTAAACATGGACTCTTAAAAACCTGGTCATATATCTTGAGATTACATTTATCCTTATAGAAGAGCTGCTCGTCCATATGATTGTGTATATTTAAATTCTATTAAAACAAATGTATGGTCCTTGATGAAGGAATATATACATTTCATTGAGGCATATATACAAAAAAGATTTGAGGGAAAATATTCTTTAGAAGAAAAAAAAGTTAATTCATGGAATTTTAAACATTTGCAACTTCGCTATTCTTTGGTGAAATTTCCTCAAACCTTCCCTCATATTGCTTTTATATTTCTCCTAAGTTTTTGAAAACCAAATAAATTCCTGGATCAGATTCCCCTACAATACCAGTGATCACCATACAAAAAGGATAAATTATGAACTTACAATGACTGATACGGGGGGGGGGGGGGGGGTAGGGGATAGAGGCCAGGAAGATAAGGGGGAAAAAAACCATTATCAAGGACTATAGGTCTTACGATATATAATGCAATTTTTGATGAATTCTTTGAAAACTTTTTGTTTGCATACTATTAAAATCCCTCATTTTCAAAACAATTTTGTTTGCTCTCAGTCTCAATCAAATAAATTGATTGATTTTTAATTTAATTATCATATAATCGTAAACACAAAAACCACCCCTGCAAAATATCTTTAGTCAGTGTTTACTCCATGTATAATGAGCATGCGTGTATGTGCAGTACAATCTTACCAGGGAAATGTTATCCCTGATCTTACACTGCAGCTTTTTCATTGAAAACCCTTTTACACACACAAACACACATTTATATTGTGCGGTGGGCACTCATGCACCTCGCAGCGCAGCACACGCTGCATTGAATTGTGTGTGTATTGTTCGGGTTGCCTCTGTGATGGCTTCTGATTGGCCAATCTCTAATTGGATTATGCAAATGAGTAGAACCTCTGCAGAGTACCTCATGGTATATGGCCATATTTTTTACTTAAAATGTCATATTTAATAAAGTTCTGCATGGATTTTCATGGAAATTCTTTTATTCAAGTCTCCTTATGCATACCCAACCATATAATGAGGAAAGAATTCCCTAATACTTTTTATTCCTAAAAATAAATGGATAATATTGGTCCAGTTTCATGAAACAGTAACCATCACTAAACGGTACAATGCAAATCTTCATATCCCTCTCCAAACCAATTCACTTCACTCTGGTTTTTCTGCAATACGCATAAATCTTTCGCCTTTTACTAAAGATTTCCGTGCAGAGGAACACATTGATGAGTCTATAACGATTTTTCTTCTGGCTCGCCTTCACTGGTGAGCCTTGCAATACAATGTAAAGAAAGAAACTTACACAAAACACACATCCCCAACATAAAAGAGTGAATGAAGTTTTGTGGCATGTTGGTTTTTTCTTTTTCTTCTTTTATTTTTATTTTCATTCGTTATTATGTTTTTTAATTTGTACATGTGCATTATGTTACAGTTACTGTCAACACAAAAACAAGCACCATTAAATGTCTGCAACTGTCGTTTCAGCCTTTTTCTCTAATAATGAAAATTCATATTTCATTTTAAACTTTACAGCTTCTAAAAACACTAACTCAAAGTGACAGTTTAGGTTTTGTTTTTGTTACTATTGTCTTGTAAGAAAAAAAAAGTATTACTATATACGTGCATTGGGATTTTACACACAAGAACATTTATAAAATTGTTTAGATAGATACATGGACAATGTTGCAAAAATTAGGTTTGACTTTTACAGAGGTAGCTACAAATGCAAAGGGATTGGTCTTTTCCTAGGCCTATATGGTCTTAATTCATATTTGTCTCTTAGCCTTAACAATTTGTATGTTACTTTTGTGATCCTGTATATAACATGTATTAGTGCTAGACACCAATCATTACAAATCTGAATCATACCCACGACTGGATTGTGAGTTGTTTCATCGTTTTTGTTTTTTTTTTCAAATTAAATCTATCATTCTAAATGAACACTCAATATAATTATTTAAGCCTCGTATTATAAATATTTATCAGGTAGGGGTATGTGTAAAAAATTGAACCATTGTCAATTCTGAATAGATAAACATTGGGCTTTTATTATTATTTTTTTTTCCTTCAATGTTTACAATTTCACCATAACGAAAAAGGCTTCAGGGTAGAACTTTTACAAGTGTTGAGTAATAATGCTTTAAAAATAATATCAACAACAAATTCTTTATATGCACAGAGCAAAATGATTTTCTGTGATGTGCCCTTTTAAATAGCTTGAGAAACTATATTTTGTTTTTAAAATCAAGATAGATAGACTTACTGAAATACTTGAGAGTCTCCTCCATCATTTCGGACGACAAGATGTATCGGTCATCTTCGTCCATCTCTTGACCGGTGGCTACCAGTCCGGCCGTGGCAGCCGGTCCCAACCAGTCGTTGTGTTCATAGCTGTAGTGAGAGGTGGTGTCTGCCCGCAGGGTGTAGAGTGGTATCTGCTCCTCCAATAGGCTGAAGATCTCCACTTCTGGAATGTTAGAAGTGTTGTGAAGATCTGCAGAGGGTAATGGAAAAAGCAATATAAAATAATAATTATTTCATATACCGCAAAATTTCAAATTGCCTCTAATCGGTAGAGAGAGAAAAGAAATATAAACTGAAAAAGAGATACTAAAAAGTACAGTATTTTAATAATTTTTTGTTGTTGAGAGAATGTAATGTTTGGCTTGAGGCAAATACAGTCCACTCCCATTACCAAACCAATAACCTGTAACAAAATTTTGTTACATATCATTGATGGATCTCACAATATTTGAAACCCATAAAAAAAAAAACACACAAAAATGATATTCTAAAGAAATATTATTTATATAACTTTAAGGCAATTATTTAATTGAATGTGTTAAAAACTTCTCTCAATATGTAATAAATAAGTTTCAAACATCCAACTTTACAGGTGCCTAGCCAGTTTATTAACCCGATTCTTGAAGTCCCTGTCCATGCAAATCTAATCACTTGAAGGGATTTTAATTTCCTCACCACAAACAATTTCACTCCCCATCCCTTCTCTCTCTACCTCTCTTTCTTTATTTCTCTTTAAAATACAAACAGCCAGATCAAGTTCTAGTAAAAACATGTCGTCATGGAAACAGCAACGTCAGAAATACACTTACACAATTGCAAATACTTGCTCAGCCGACCCTATGGGTCACAGAACACTCTCTTATATGCACATAAATGTAACAAGATACAAAGAGAGAGAGAGGAGAAGCACATCATTTTGAGGCATCAATTCACTTGTGTCATCAAATGAGTCTTCGTCAGCCTTTACTGCTGTTTGAAATACAGAGATTTGTATCTTATCATTCCCTATAGAATTATCTCCATCTCAATCGCCATGAGATCTAAGTACTGTAAAGCTCTGCAATTTTAGCGAGTCAGTCCTGGCCAAAAATTTCCACTTCCATATTATAAAGCTATTTATGGGGATGAAAACATCACGAAAATATGAGGAAAATATCTATTCGTAAATTCCAACAAGTCCTCAAGAGTTGGTCTCAAACAATGTACACTGCATACATGTACTTCACTGTTTTAAAATGTCTGTATCTCCATGTATAATGTACAACATACCAGCAAATAGTTCTTCAAGTTGTCGCTATTTAGCACAGGTAAGCATATAAATGCACAGTATGTATGATTCACAGAACAACAGCATTAAACCTCAAACCACATAATAATCTGCAGCATTCCATGAATGTTTAAATCTGAAGTCTGATCTCTCGGCTCAATCTGTTGATTGCAATAAATCTTCCATTCGATTAATCCAAATCATTTGCACAATATTTCCTCCATCTGAGCAGTGTACAACCATCCCCATGCTGGCTGGGCAAATGGCTCTCACAAGGATGCTAAAAGATCAATATTCTCTATCTCTGTCTCTATCTCTATCTTCCGATCAACCGCACAACAAAGGCAATTTAGCTCTTGAGATGCAAATCACGCTTTTCCCTTCTGAATCGAATAATGAGACAAAGGTAGGAGTACTACTACAGATGCATGGAGCTATCTCAATCTATTCCCCACACACACACATGTTTCTCTGCTTCATCCACGTGTGCAATGAAGCCTCATCATTTCGTCATATGTCTCTTCGTCTCTATGATACATGATTCACCCCTCCCAACCTCCCTCGGTGACTGGATGAGAGCAATGGCTTTGACATTTTAGTCTATAAACCAAACCAACATTGAAATTGAGAAGCGATTTCCATGATTGAGAAAAAACAATCCTTTAATAATGTTATATTACATCATTATAATTATGTTATAAATCATAAAACCCTAATTAACTTTAAAAAAAAAAATTCTAACCATTAGAGTAACCTGAATCCTGAAATTTACAATAGGAGTGATCATTTCGTCATCTGTCTCTTTGTCTCTATGATACATGATTCATCCCTCCCTCCCTCGGTGACTAGTTGATAGCAATGGGTGCTACAATGTAGTCTATGACTCAGACCAACATTGAAATTGAGATGCAGTTTCCATGACAATGACGATACAATATCAATCCAAAGGTCATCTGATTTCAATTCAAAATTTCATATTGATTTAAACAATCCTATTTTTTTTCTTCAGAATTATGAAATTTATCCTAATATTCATCCTTTCCTCCCTCCCTCAGTGACTGGATGGAAGCAATGGCTTCTACAATGTAGTCTATGAATCAGACCAACATTGAAATGGAGAAGTACTTTCCATGACAATGAAGATACAATATCAATCCACATGCCATCTGATTTCAATTTAAAAGTTCATATTGATATAAAAAATCCTATTTTTCCCCTTTAGAATTATGAAATTTATCCTAATATTCACCCCTCCCAACCTCCCTCGGTGACAAGATGATAGCAATGGATTCTACACTGTAGTCTATATGACTCAGACAACATTGAAATCGAGAAGCAGTTTCCAGGATTAAGAAGAAACTATTGTTTCATAATGTAGGCTGATTCCTGTTTATAAATAACAAAACCTTAATTCACTTTTAAAAAGCATATTATGACCACAAGAGGAATCTGAATCCTGAAATCAGTATTAAAGGAGTGATCAACAGTTTTATAAATTTGTAGTTTATTTGAGAAACAAATTGCTTATAGCATTTAAAGGGGCAATACTTGCAAAATACATATATTTTAATATATGAAAAAATTCGGATTTGAAACAAGATAAATAAATCAAAATAATATAATTAAAGGTAGAAACACAATACATGTAGGTGTAAAGTAAGGTTATCCCAATTGGCTTCATTCACAAGAAGCAGTCTCCATAAAATTTTCATCACCATACTACACATTTAAACAGAACATTTTATACCAAAAAAAGAGATAATCTTTTCTCATGTATTCAATTATTCCATTTCAATAAAAAAAAAACATATTTACTAATCATTTACAATTTTCACAAATGAATACAAAAAATGCATTTGGTGGAAAATACTTGGGTTATTTTTAATTACCAAACACATAATTGTGACTGTTCAGGTAAAATCCTAATTATGGATCTTTATTTAAATGCAACACAAATTTTTGGACACAAAAACTAAGATTAAAAATGAATTAAAAAAGGCTCCATAAAAAGTCAATACTAGTTACCTTTAATTCTTTTTCATTTGCCATTATTCTAACCTTTAAAAAAAAAAAATGGATTGAGAATGTATAGTACATGTAGTTGTATTTTATTTTATTTTTAAATGTAAGAGCTGAGTTATGAGATACAGGGGGATTATGTTTCACTATGATATTGCGTTGACAGACGTTCTCAAAACCATAGTTCCTGAAAAAGATGCAAAATCTCTCAGCCTGAGTGCTTCACTGATCTGAGCTAAAGAGGGCAGCATTGCATAAATCTAGAGGAATAAATGGAGTGACAACTGACATAGACTTGTCTAAAAAGTAATTTATATTTTTCCAACATGTACTCAAGTATGGAACAAATTGTGAAGTAATTTGTAACTGCATGACATTGGTCCACTTGTACCAATTACAGCATAGTACTCACTATCACAGTTAGTGAACTATTTCTATTATGATTACTTATATAATGAATGAAATTGATCATAAATCCTACTCGGGGGATCCATGGTACCTGTAAAGGTAACACATTATCAATGTCACCGGTCACTGCACGGTTCTTGCTATCAGAGCATCCGCTGGTGAAATATTATTTTTATTACTTCCAGAATGATTATGGGTGAAATTAAAGGTCTACTAAATTAGAAAAATAATTGTCAATTTTTCGTTAGAAGGAATCATCAGAAGTCCCATATTACCACCCATTCTTTTAAAATCGCTTTTGATAATTTATTATGATCATTTGAAAAGCCCATAATTGCCCATCCCGCTGCCATAAGCCCCGCCCCTAAAAAGCTTCATCGAAGCGATATCGTAGTCACGTGACTGTGACGTATTGTGAGTAAGCCAGCTGCAAGGACAGTGTGTATGCCGTGTAGAGATGCAGGGAGTGCCCGAGCTGGCGGGGCCGCTACCCCATGCTCCCGTTGCACGTCGACCATATATACTGTTCTTTCACACATTAGATTAGTCACTAGAATGATGTTTTGGACACGATTTCATCAATAAATGTCTCATTCTTGTGTATATAAGGGTTGTAGTAAGACCACTGAGGATGCTAGGGCCTAGCTTTTATGCTTGCATCGTTTTCCAAAAGAGAATGAACGCTGGAGTTTGGAGAAGTAAGTCAAGCTTACTTGAGCAGATTGGCTACGGGCCACAAAATGTATACTAGTACTTGCAGTGATTTTGCCGAAGTTGAACTTTAAATAATTTAATTCCTAATTCGATATGAAGGAAATGAGAATATTGTTTGAGTAGGTTTAGACCTACTGACAAGTAATAACATCTCTTCTACTTACAGTTTATTAAATAGAGGTCAGTTGATGATAAACCATGGATATACTGGAGGGAGCGAAGGCAGAATGAAAGTAGGACAGTTATGCAAATACTAGTAGTATATACAGGCGACGAGATCAGACTATACATGTAATATGAGGGCAGTGTGATGTGTATTCGCATGCTACTACTATGCAGAAATATGACCTCATAGGGCAGATATGGTGCTAGTGCGTGTCGTGTATGTATACACTAAATACACACATGACATGAATTTGCCCTATAGCTGCCCTATCACCTCTAACTCTCACATATAAACTCACAGTCCATGTACAGACAGACGAGGATGTTTGGTAGAAGAATGATAGAATTACGCAAGATTTGAATATTTTGGGGCAACATTGTTCACTGATGATATGTAACAGATATTTCTTAGGACTTTCATATACTAAATCTACATTCATTATTAGTCAATTTTGTTAGTTCTCGCTTGCACAAAGGAGTCCAATATTGCGTTTTGTGTACATAGATGCATTATGCCAGTCGCCGTTTGTTTTGGAGTCTTACTTTCAATACGTCATTCCGCTAATGAACCAATCAGCTCACAGGTTTCAGGAATGTTACCAAAAACCTATAGTTTTCCACATTTTTCGTCAAATTGAGACTTTCTTATGAAAAACAAATTTCACTTTCGTTTTTAGAAGGTAAGTATCCACTGAATAAGCCCAATTTGTTTTCTAATTTAGTAGACCTTTAAAGGTACCCAACTCATTTGTCAGGGTTCCAGTTTTCTGTATGGTCACCAAATGGTCCTCGCTAGCAGGGCATCCGCTAGTAAAATATTATTACTTCTAGCATTATAAATGAATAAAAGCAAAGGTACCCAACTAACCTGTAAGGGTTTTTATTTCTTGTATGGTCACCTCATGGTCCTTGTTTTCAGAGCATCTGCTAGAGAAACATTATTATTACTTCCAACAGGACCCAAGAGCTTCAGCAGAACTAGAGGCATGATCAATTCAAACTTACCAAAGAACTGATGTCTTTGCTAACTTGTTCTTTCCCAAGACTATAAAGGAATGGAATAACCTACCTCATTCTATAAAAAAAAAAGACAATTCCGAACTCTAAAACACCTTTAAAACCAAATTAAAACCACTCAACACAAAACCTCCAATTAAAATTCCCCAGTAGAACATTCAGGAAAAAATAACAAACTAACCTGTAAGGGTTCCAGCTTCTTGTATATTACCGGTCACCTCATGGTCTTCACTGTCAGAGCATCCACTTGTGAAATATTCTTCAGTGAGTCTTTGATTGCGATCGGACTCTGTATCCGTTGCCAGTTTGACCACTGATGGGGCAGGGCTGGAGGACATTGGAAAGAGAGTGTCCTTCTGGTAGCAAGTGTTATGCTAGCCTGTCGTAGCCATGCCCTTCGATTGTGATGATGTCACACAGCAGAGTCTGCAAGATTGATAAAGTAATGCTTATAAGTCAAGTGCATGTTTAGAACTGGGAAAACACTGAATCCTAGAACAAGAGACAGGACATCGGTTTTGAAGAGTGGTTATGCTAATTGCATGAGGTACATACAATTATGAAACAGTTCTGTATTGGAAAAAGTTTACATTTGAACATAAACAAAAATAGAAAATATTCCAAGTTAAAAGCATTTTTTTAAAAAGACTTTAGAAACGGCACAATGTAGATAATCAATATAAGACTCGATTATAAATAACAAAAAGTGTTCTCACAATAATCACAAACATAAATAAGTCTTGTTTTCACAGAGGAAACACAAACATATGACTCACAGAGGAATTTTCATTGAAAAATAAATTTCATCTCTTTAATTCATATCATATAAATATGTAAACAAGTAGTAGCAGAAGTCATCAAGCCATGACAATTCAGCTCTGTATTATTAATGACATTGACCTATTGTGGTTGTTTGATAACACAACAATCAATTGGACTATTTGCTATTTAAGCTGGGATATTTTAAGGATTGAAACTTCTTGAAAGGATACGATTGGATAATGAATTTGATATATTTGTCAGCTGAATGACAAAAGTGTGTCAGATAAAATCTTATTCTTTAACAGATTTCTTGCTGACATATCGCTCTTCGCAGATGTTAATGTAGCCTCAGATTCACTAAAAGCTGCGTACTTATATGACACAACATTTGCTAAAACAGCTACAATAACTGGCTTTATTTCTTCTAAGATGTAAATGTACATTTGTAGGGTTAGGGTTGCAATATGGTTTTATAGTAAATAGTGGTAGTATTTTACGAGCTGTGATTGGTTGAAAGGGTGTCACGTGTCGTTCAACATTCTGGTATGTTGAACGCTTTTTTGTTATGTTGAACGGTTTTTACCTGTGTTAAAATGAATGGCGAAATCGATTGCCTTGTTGCGCAAGCGCGTAATAACAGTAAAATGGTGCGCACAACAATAGATACGCGGAGCGACAATATACGTCACAATAGCTTAATTAGCACCAAAAGTTTGGCAAACATTTGCAAAGATAAAACCAGATTAGGCAAGGTCAAAGATCTAGGGGTCTATTTACTATATACAAATAGTGCATGCTAGCGAGTGCAATATACCATAATATGAGTGTCCATAAATTTCAAATTTCTCGCGTGCGTTTATATTTCAACGAGGCCGTAGGCCGAGTTTAAATATAAACGCACAAGAGAAATTTGAAATTTATGGACACGAATGATATTGTATATTGAACGACAATAAGCATGTGCTATATGTTATATTAGATGGGAACAGAAAATTGTATCAAAGTATATCTGAACTTACCTTACTATTTATATGATGAATCCTCTCTCCAAGAAGACTTGAAAATCCCTTAACACGTAAAAACAGGAGAGTTTTTAAACCTTGAAAGTTAAATGTAACGCGTGAACTAGTCTATGATGAATCCTCTCTTCAGCTCTTGAAGTATTTAGTTCTATTTAGTAGCTCTATTTAGTATTTGGAGTTCACATAGTCAGTAATGTTGCATTAATAGATGCATGCAGTATTTATTATAGTAAATAGACCCCTAGATATTTGACCTTGTCTAATCTGGTTTTATCTTTGCCAATATGTTTGCCAAACTTTTGGTGCTAATTAAGCTATTGTGACGTATATCGTTGCTCCGCGTATCTATTGTTGTGCGCACCATTTTTTTTACTTGCGCAACAAGGCAGTGCAGAAATTGCCGGTATATTGCACGCGGTGCACTATACCGAATTACGGCATTGCAAAATAGGGCAATTGACCAATCAGAAGCCTTCTCTCATACCACCCATTTTATATTAATAAATAGTGCATGCATCTATTAATGCAACATTACTGACTATGTGAACTCCAAATACTAAATTATCCCTCGGGCACATCTGTTTCACCTCGGCCTACGGCCTCGGTGTAATAAATGTGCCCTCGGGATAATTTAGTATTTGTGTGCACATAATCTAGTATGTTGCATGGTAGAGCATGCACTATTTATATAATGCTAGATTTAGCTATAGTACAGTAGCTTGGGTATAGGTTTGCAGTTAGTCACTGGATTAATGTATGGAATTTTCATTTGAGCATTTGTCCTAGAATAACTGTAAAGAATTAATCTAAGCTACATTGTAGAAATTTGTAAACAAGATGACCTGAATGTGTATAATGACCATAGCACAAAAACTAAAAACACAAAACAAAACAAAGTTCCAAAAACTGAATAGTCTGCCCAATTTTTTAGACAAATAACTACATTATTAGCAAATGAACCCATGTTTTCCGTGTATGTACAATGTACGCAATTACCCGTTCCCCCGACAACAACAAAAATGATGCTAATAATATCATAAGATTATAATAATAGTCATTGATGAACATTATAACTCTCTGAATAGTAATATCTTGTAAATATCATACCTTTATGGCCCTTAAAACCTGAACAGGGATCATGATACATGTTAACAATGTCAACATGATGAAGTACTTAAAGAAGAGAACATGGACTATGCACAGCTCGTTAATCATTGACAGCTGCCACAGTAACCTATTGATTGATACAAATAAATGCTTCTAATTGACTGAATGTCATTCTATGTCTGGAAGCCACATCAGGCAGGCATGCATCACAACAAACCAAGTGATAGACAACTTAATTCCAGTGTAGAAACCAAAATGTGATTTATTGTATGCGACAACTGCATGTGTTATGCTTAATGTACACAGTTATATGTAGACTTATGACATGGATATTCAATTTTATCCAAAGAAAATCACAAGAAATTCACTTATGGTATTAATTAATTGAGTACTAGTGAGCTCAACACTAACATTTTTTTAGCAGTTGCCCTACAGGGCAACCAAATGTTTGATTTTGTTCCGAAATGGTTGCCCGAATGAAAAAAACTGCTTGCCCTGCGAAAAAAAAAAAAATCTAATAACAACATTTTCCCTCTTCTTTTCGAAAAGCGCATAGAGACGCCTAAAATTGGAAGTGACACGCACTTTATAAAAACCATACTATTATTATTATTATTATTATTATTGCAGTTTTTATTCTTATGTCAACAATTTTGCATAGAATTAGATTTACAACATGTTGTTATATGCAACATTGTTTAAAGGGGCTGAAAATGATCTGGCAAATTCATACATAATACACATTTCATTCTGTCATGTAGGCCCTTACATTGGTCTAGCCAAAAAATGTGGTTGCCCCATTCGGGCAACTACTTTGATAATTTCTTCCAAATTTGGTTGCCGGAGGATCAAATCTGGTTGCCCCGGGCAACGGGGCACATAATAATGCTGAGCGCTGTCAGAGTGTGTATCATTCAAGTGGGCCTGTACTTTAAGACTACACTGCTCAGAATGTTGCATTGTAGGTTAGGAATTGGGCCAGATTTGAGTAGTTAAGGACTTGAGGTGGTGCTATACAGGATTGTATGTGCTTTAAAAGCCTTTGCATGGGATGCTAGAATGTAATGATACAGGCCTACTTACATGTACATGTACTTATTTACTATACTATATGGAGTAAATAAATAAAGACTGCGCTTTTTAAATATCACGAAAATTTTTTACAATAATGTAGAATGTCTGAAGACATTGTTGAATAGCCATAAACTACAGGTATATTATGTACATATGTATAGCAGTAGGCCATTTTCTAAAGCCTCAAGGAAGTCTTAATTCCTGAACCAAAGGAAATCCAAAGATTTCCCTTTCTAATAACTTAATGAACTCTTACTACTACTGCACTTGTTCAGTCAATCATCAGCTCCTTGTCTTTATTCAAAGCCTAGATACAATGTATATGTACCATTATGCTTAAAGGAGAATGAAATCCTAGGATTCAGTTGAATTGTATGAAACAAGAAAAATCAAAGAAACAGATTAAAGAAAGTTTGAGAACAGTTGAATAAATAATAAGAAAGTAATGTGCATTTGAATGTTGTGATCACTAACGCTATGGAGATCCTCACACTGGCAACAGGCCCAAGATGTGTGATGTCACACATGAACAACTCTCCCATATACAGTTATGATCAGAATAGAGTAGCCCCCCTAACGTCATGTAACGCAGCCCCTGTGTACGTGCGTTAGATTTTTTATTAAACGCGCGTGAATTATCGCCAGCCGCGGAAGGATACTCAAAATGAGACTTCTGTAAGAGAGTCCAAATCGCGATACGTAACGCGATATTGAGTAGTAAATAGGCTCGCCGATTAAGACTAGTAAAAGAATTTAACTCCCCTTCCAATCATCTATTATAGTTATAAATATGACTTATAATAACGAAAACTTCCCACCCTCATGGCGATGTCAATGACGTAACTAACCCGAGAAGAGTTAGCAGTACTTTCTAGCGACGGATGATTATTGATGAGCATGCCATGTGCGACGCGACGCTCCTTGCTGAATTATTTCGAAACCGCAATCGCGATATTGTAACGCGATATCAAGAAGCGAATAGGCTTGCCGATGAAGACTAGAGTCTAGTAAAAGAAGTTAACTCCTTTTGCAATCATGTATTATAATTATTGAAATATGACTTACAATACGAAAACTTCCCACCCTCATGGCGATAGCAATGACCCGACAAGAGTTAGCAAGTGCTCCATTCTAGCGACGAATGATAACTCGGTGAGCGACGCTCCTGTTGCTGATTTAGTTAAAAACCGCATGCCACCACACCCTGAGCTAGCGGCGCAAAGAGGGCCCAACCTCCGATTCCCTCATGAAAACATTCCAATTTTCTTTTCTGGAGTTATAGTTGATAATTAAGGTTTTCTCGGTGTTTAGTAATAATATATATATGTGCACGTAGTAGTATTGGCTAATAATATCTGTCACCTTTTCTGTAC
>CALNVZ010002974.1:790622-856411 GCA_940671915.1 Paracentrotus lividus
TAGGATGGTTGCTCAAATTGTGACTTCTCCCAGGTTTAGCCATCCCACAACACTTTAGGGATATGATAATGTATAAAATAATATATAAAGAAAATTCTATAATGTCGCATATCTAAGATTTTGCACCAGCATTCAAAATAGAATTTAAGAATAATAAACATTACGAAAATCGATCCGATTGGCAATGTCCCCATTTGTTGCGTGTATTACACATTTCGCCACCTATCAATAAGTGCGTGCAATGCCACGAGGCATTCTCAACCTCGTTCAGTTTGGCGTCTGAAAATGTTCCATTTCGAAGGCACCGATTGATCAGGATTCCGGTTAATGTGCTTATAAAAACGATAATCATGTACACATGAAGGGTCAAAATGACAATGACGCAGAGCTGTATCAACACAATATTAATCTTCCGAACTCTGTTGTCATTGTCAAATTTAAGCCTTCAAGTGTACATGATTATTGCTTTTATATTTCTCTCCCCACCCCCTATGTCTCTCTCTCTCTCTCTCTCTCTCCCCCCATTGGAAGGGGAAGAGGTGGTACAGGTGGTACATGATGAGCATTTAGTTGCATATTTTCCATATCTTGTAGATAATAGAAAATCAAATCTATTTGAATATGTTTAGTGTTGTAGTTAATTGTTTTGGAGAAAACTGCAATATTTTCTTAATCATCAAATAGCAAAAGGAATCAAGTTTTGTACGTTACTCATCAAAACCATGATACCGACTGCCTAACCTGTCTGCACAAAGCAAGAATGGAGTGCAAAATGAAATGTTAGCCTACATGAGGGACACATAGAGTTAGATACTAATTAAAAATGACTTATGCCACTTTCCAGTTGCCATTAAAAGACAGCAGCGCGTGCGTGCGTTTCAAACGAGTGGAAATTAAGGAGACCATTTGTTAAAATTTGTAGTTCTGGAATGAATACAATGATTACATTTCCCTTCTTTCTTTATTAATAGGGAGAAATAAATTGAGGAGTAGTTAATTCGTTTTGAAAATGCCAGACCAAGCCCGCACCTGTTTTCTTGCAACAAAATTGATTCACGTGTGTCTCCGATTCATTACTTTTTTCATTTAACGAATAGTGATTCGACACTTAGGTTTGTGGTTCTCTCAAATCATCGATAATGTTGGTTACTAGTTTATGACTGGCATATTCCTGATGTTGGGACATATTTGAAAAGCTTTAGGTAAAGATATCCATGATTATGATTGTTTTCTATTAATAGGTACTTATAGAAGTGATAAAACTAATTTGGGCGCCAATAATTCCTGTCTCGAGAAAATCACTTCATTTTTTCATGGGAATGCCAAAGACGTCGAGGTTTGATCTCGTTTGTTTATGATACGCACTATCGCTAGGGGTAAAAAAAATGTGAATTGTTTGAACGAGGCCGCAAGATCAATATGCAGGTCAGCCGTCATTTGCTTTTAATATACGGTAAACCCTAGTTAATTGCCGGCCTTTTCCAGTTGATCAGCCGAGTCAGATGGAGTGAGCGGTGATATCTATTGTTTTTTTTCTAGCTGTATTGCAAATATAGAAGATATGCACATATCGCATGATTTGCCTGTTTTAAAACGGACTTTTCATATGACAGGGAGCGTTGTGGATTTTTTCAACCCTGCGGAAAGCATGGAAATGGCGCTTATGCGGAACCATCGCCATAAGTCGTTATGATTCGACAGAGAGTTAGAGAGACAGAGCAAGAGAGACAGAGAGAAATATGGAGGAATACGGGGGGGGGGGGATCGAGGGGTGACTTTACCGTTATCACTACCTTAAAAAAAAAAAAAAAAAAGAAACATACAAGTGCGAAGCGCATTAAAATTCTCATTAATAAACGATTTGTAAAATATATATGCTTGTAATCCTTCCTAAACATCATCATCTTACATACTGCGAAGCGCGATAGAAAAATTGTCTTCGTAGGACCTGAAGTGAAACAAGGAATTACAGAAATTTACAAGTTTATTTCCATCTCGTTTATCTTTTGGATACAGGGCGCGCGAGCGATTTAAAGTGGAGGGGCTGAACCAAAGGGGGGGGGGGCTGAACAGGCTAAAAATCACAAATGTATGGTCATTTTTGCAAATTTGTACACGTTGGCTGAAAAGAGTGGGGGCTAGCGCCACCCCCCCCCCCCCCCCCGGCTCCCGCCCCCCTGGGATAGGCGGGCAAATACAAAATCTTACTCAGAAAACAGAATAAAATAGAAAAGGTCCGTCTAGTTGTAAAACGAGAAGTGACCTATATCTAACTCAAAGGGTGCCGCACCTCGCCGCGCCGTTGGCCTCACTGAAAAGTTTCCATGGCAACAATGGGGATATGATAATTCTATATTGGTCAATAAAGCCTGTCTGGGACTTAGCTCAAAATGTTCGAAATTGATTTCATGTTTTTACATTAAGAGTAAGAGAGAGAGAGAGAGATGAGAGAGAGTCACGATGGAGGAGTAAGTTGAAATACAATGTCATGAAATTAATTTCTGCCGACCCACACCCTCCCCCCCCCCAAATAAAAAAAAAAAGGAATGGTCTTGCGACGCTCACATATCTATTAATTATACATGGGGAGGGAAAAAACTCACGTTTTTTTTTTGTTTTTTTGTTTTTTTTTTTAACTTTGACATTGCATGCAATATTTATTCTTGCATTTACCAATGGAGGAAAGCCCTTCGCATCCATAACACTATCCCAGCCATGGTCAACATTTCATCATCATCATCATCATCATCATCATCATAAAAAAAATTATCATAAAGTCACTTTATTTCAAAGACAAAGCATAAAATGAAAGTTCAATTTCAAGTATGGCTGAATTCATGTGACAACAACCAAGAAGACTGTTTCACATACGAGGATATTTCAAAGAATATATTGCATCATTCCCAATTAAGAAGTATAGTAATTTTAAAGGTATCAACGGTCAAAAGACTGTGTGTGCTATTTATGTGCTTAGCTCGTCAATGAAAGTTGAAATGAGAAGGAAATGATAGTAAGAATGTTTACAAAGGCGTCTAGTAGTCGTAAAACAAGCAGTGACCTATATCTAACTCAGAGGTCACCGCACCGAGCTCGCATGTGCCATGTCCTCACAGACAAGTTACTATGCAACAATGGGGGATAAGATTATTCTATATTTGTCAATAAAGCCTGGCCGGCGAGGCTCAAAATGTTCGACACGCACTTCATGTTTTTACATTAAAGATCTGTTGTGTAAAAACAATTTGAGAACACATTATATTTTGCGTAACTCATTGGTTCGATTTCATTCATTTAGTTCTATTAATTATTTTGTTTTCTTCTTCTTTTTCAGCGAGTTGACGGCACATTGGTATGTGCAGCCCTCGTCTGACAAAACCTATGCTATCGGCCGAGCCTGTTTGTGCTGGAACGTTTACCACAGCTATTTATTTTTTTTAAACATTTGCCCCCTCTCGCCCTTTTTCTTCTCTTTCCTGATATATTTATTTGTTTAGTTTTTGTTTCGGTCATTTTATGATCGTTTGTGCCTCCCTCTTTCATTTGATTGGTTGAGAGAAAGAGAGAGAGAGACAGAGAGAAAAGAACCATCGATTATCCTAATCATCATCATCATCAACCTCATCCAGGGGGGGGGGGCATTTCATCAAAGGACTTGTCGGACATTATCTTTTCGACAAATTTGCTCTTTACAATCAGATGCAAGCATTTCAGTAGCTTATAACAGTTTGTCGGATAAAACGTCCGACAAGTCCTTTCATGAAACGCCCCCAGGCCTCATCAATCAATCACTTGTTTCAAATTGAAGGGGTAAACGGGGAGTAGTTGCGAGTACAATGTCATGAAATTAATTTCTGCCCACCCGCTCCCCCCCCCCCCAATAAAAAAGGAATGGTCTTGCTACGCTCACATACATTTATCTATCTGCTTAATTATACATGTGGAGGTGGCAAAACGTCACTTAAAAAATAAAAAAAACTTTGTCATTGCATGCCATATTCATTCCTTGCATTTACCAACTTATTTCATAAAATCACTTTATTTTAAAGACAAAGCATAAAATGTAAGTTCAATTTCAAGTATGGCTGAATTCATGTGACAACAACGAAGAAGTTTCACATACGAGGATATTTCAAGAATATTGCATCTTTCCCAATTAAGAAGTATAGTAAATCTTAATGGTATCCAACGCGCTCAACAGACTGTGTGTGCTGTTTATGTGCTTAGCTCGTCAATGAAATGAAAGTTGAAAAGATAGGATGAATGTTTACAAAGGCGTCTATAGTCGTAATATACGAGCAGTGACCTACCGGTATATCTAACTCAAAGGGCACCGCACTGAGCTCGCTGCGCCATGGCCTTAGAAGTTACAGACAAGTTACCATGGCAACAAAGGGGGTTACGATTATTCTATATTGCTCAATAAAGTCTGGCTGGGCTGAGCTCAAAATGTTCGAAACGTAGTTCATGCTTTTACATCATATCATAATGTAAAAGGCATTCACAACATGAAACTAAACACTCCCGTAAGAGAGAGCGGGAGAGGGGTGGGGGTATATAAATCGATTTTGCCGGTCCCTTTGTAAACTTCTGAAATAACCCGTCACTTGTCTCTTTGAACAATAACCAGGAAGTGCATAACGAGGTGGTAATAGGCGGAGCAATTGAAGACCTAATCTTTTAGTTGCTGTATGAAAAGGACCCTTTTTTTCTACCAATTAACCAAGATCCTTGAGCAACACCGAGTTTGCATACAATCGCAAGACATAAATGAAGGTCGTCAAATAATTAAAACAAAAATAATAACTTAAACGCTAAAGGCAATACAGATAATCGTGGGAAGGAAGCTCGAGGTTAAACGCTGTATCAGAAGTGAAAATTGTCTGGAACCATTAATTTGGTTAAAAAATATTGAATTTGCTCTAATGCAATGTTTTTATACTATAATTCTATTTGACTAGTTACTCTTGCATATTTTTTTTTTGTTCCACATAAAAGAGAAATTATTCGTACATGACTGTACAAGTCCCCCCCCCCCCCCCCCCAAGTAAACATACGGGAAATGAAAATGTGTGAACGGTGTTTTGAAAAGCCTTCAATGAATTTCAATGTCTCGCGAGATCGTTTTACATCGTTACCATGACGACTTGTATGCGAGTGTGAGAACCAGGAATCAGACAAAGGTCATTGCTCATTTAGAGTTCGTTGACCCGAACGTTTATTTTTTGATGTGTATGCCCAACAAACACCTTTTCCGTATTTTTTTTTTCATTTCATTTCAGCTGGTATAAGAGCTGATCATCCAAGCGCGTTGCGATATCCTTTGAGTTGGTTAAAAAATTAAATCGACTTTTCCCCCCGGTCTACATTGTAATTTGAAATACTTGCACGAGAAATAATGTAAAAGCTTACCTCCTCATTGTACAGTCGTTTTTTGCTCTTCTATGATAGTATTCCAAAAGACTCGGCCATTCTTGAATTTAAACTTACCTCATATGCTATTAAGAAAGGGGGAGGTGGCTGGCGGTGTGTGTATGATTATGATGATGATAATATGGGATGAGAACTATGCAATGTTACAGATTAAAAAAAAAAAAAAAAATGTGATGGTACGGATGGGCAAAACAAGGTTTTTTTTTCACCTTATTTGAAATGTTTAACAATTTACTTCAGTGTGGTGGAGGCGGGGGATTGAGGGTAAAACAGCTATTGGTCTACAACTTATTTGTCCACTAGCCAATACGTCTACCTCCATTCAGTCTAAACCCTAATCGTCCACTAACCATTTGGTCTTAACCCGATTGGTCAATTAACAATTGGTCTACATCCAAGTGGTCCACTAACATTTGGTCTACACCCGATTGGTCCATTAACAATTGGTCTACATCCAAGTGGTCCACTAACCATTTGGTCTACATCCAATTGGTCCATTAACCATTTGGTCTACAACCAATTGGTCCACTAACCGTTTGGTCTACATGTACATGCAATCGGTCCACTAACCATTTGGTCTACAACCAATTGGTCCACTAACCATTGGTCTATCAATCTCTTCAATAGGGAGGGGCGGACAAAAATATTTATCCAAGTTTCCCTTGATCAACGAAATGCGGGGGGGGGGGGGGTTACAGGTAAATTTTAAAGAACAATTTAGTCATAGGGCTACTACACTGTATATGCAAATTGCAACATTTGAAAGTAAATTGATTTTTACTCATAATTAAAGGCTCACATCGGGGGAAATGGACAGGCGCATCTTAATTTTGCACCCAGGGGGGGGGGGGGGGGGGCTACATGATGTTGGTGCACCAAACACCGTTACCAATTGTTATGGACCAATGCCTAGTAGACCAATTTGTGGGACCAAAGCCTAGTAGACAATTGGTTGTGGACCAAACGCCTAGTAGACCAATTGGTAGTGGACCAAATGCCTAGTAGACCTAATGGCCAAGGACCAAATGGTTAGTAGACTAAAAGGTCATTAGACCAAATGGTGTTAGACCAAATGGAAGTAGACCAACTAGTAGTAGACCAATGGTTGTAGACCAATACATGTAGTTACAAACCATATTGAGTTATAAGCCTGTAAATCCATGTACAAAAAATAGTTTTATTAATTAGCTACATTTAGAATAAGAGATTGCAGTGAAATATGTAAAAGCTTAGCTTGAATTTCCCACGTGTAAAAGATGATGCGCTGATGATAATGATGATCTCATGATGATGATAATTATAATGTATGATGGCAACATCAGTGGCGGATGCAGGCGGGGCGGCGGGGCGCACAAGATCCCCCCCCCCCCCGTAATTTGAAAGTCCTGCATCCGCCACTGGTTGCGAGATGCGCGAACATTAGAAAAGCCAAACACTGAATTTGATCGGCATCCAGGGCTTGGGTGGAAAATCGAATATTTTGCCTTAAGAACATCTCATATTCTCAAATATAAATATAATTTAAATCTCCATGTCTACTAATAAAAGTTTATGTGGACATGTTGATGTGACACCCTGGTGGCCTTCCAGTGGCGCGATCAGAATTTGGGATAGGGGGCGCCGCCGAAATTTTCAGATTTTAACATGTACATTACATGTACAGTCAACGAGTGGTTTCCAAATTATAGGGGCGTCCCTGGAGCCCCTATGGAATTCTGAGCCAGATTCTGGCTGTGCCTGCACCGTCGCTCGTCGATCTGTAAGATAAAGAATAAAAAAAAATTACTGTTTAAACCTTGGTAGACACAGATAGGCTTCAGTGGAATCATGAAGCAATTCAGTATTCTTACCCCCCCCCCCCGAAATAAAAAGAGGAAAAGTTGCCAGTTATTTAATTCGCAGTTTCGCATTATTAGTGACCGAACTGGGGGAATAGTAAAACTTTGATTACTTAGATTTCTAATATTTTGGAAGCATATGCCTTCATGTCGCCTACTTTATATTTCCCTATTTAATCCCAGGGTCACTGACATCTACTTCTTGACGGCCGCACTGAATTTGTTTACTTGATCCTCCCGCTCTTTTCACCTCTCTCCTCTCCACTCTTGTCTTGCCGCTTCTCCGTAGAAAAGATATTGACACCGAACACAGGTTGGTTGCTAGTAACCCTTTGCTCTTGAATATTCTCGTAGATAATCGTACAGACGGGTTGTCATTTATTATGGATTGATATTGGATATAATTAGGGGTCTATGTAGATCTAGAGTGAATTGATGGTAGCTACTTAGACATGTGATATATATATTATTATTAGATGTAGATCTCCGAAAGATAATGCTCAAATAATGATAAGGGCTAGATTTCTAGTTCTACCTCGTCGACGGTGTACTCGCCAACGCTGGCTCGTCTCCTCCGCCGTCGGTGGCTTGTTTTCTCCCCGGTCTTATCCTCCCTCCTCTGATGAGAAGCCAGGGGGTTGAAAAGATAAGTATCCTCGGTCTACTAGGGGATTTCTAAATTTATTTAAACCCCTCCCCTCCAACTTGCCGGTATGCCTAACCAACCAGTTATTATGTTATAGGCCTAACTTGTTAAAATAACACCACATCGGCTTTTTTTTTTTTTTTAAAGCGCCAAAACAGATATTCGTTAAACAACATCTATGCTATTTATGCAGCAAAATACAGAAAGGTTGAGTACAAAGACTGTTAAAACATGTGACAAGGCTGTGTGTGTAGATTGACTGACGCAACAATGGTCTAGCTGCATCAATCAAAATCAAAATTTATTTTCTGTCAACCTTTATGTTTCTCATGCGAATCAAGATTCAGTAGTCTAGTATACGCTTGACATAGGAGTTTGTTTCTAGTCTCATTTCTTTAATTTCTTCTTTCTCTTATTCGTCTCTCTTCACTAAATCTAAAAAAATATTCTGTAACATTAGTCAAATAGTTTTTGCACTCGCCCCCAGTGAGGGAAAATATACATGTAATAATTAATAAAAATGGTTGCGATATTTATGAAAAGCCTTATGCTTACCGTACACGAAGTGTACGGGGGCTAGCCTATGCCAACAAGTCTTTAATGCTTTTAATTCAAAGTCCTTTTTAAATCTATCATCAAAATGAATCAAAAGACCTACCATAACAAAAAGATTAGCTTCAATTGATCGACCCATTACCACCTCGTTAAGGGCATCCGGGTTATTTCGAAGGTTCCTTAGTTTCAGATTATTAGAGTATACCACAAAAGAACCGCCAATTGATCCCAACAAGTTTCTCTACCTTTCCTACGATATATATATATATATATATATATATTTTTTTTTATAGTTTGATCTGAGGGAGGGGGGGGGTGAGTCCCTGGATTGTCGGCATGGCGAGATAATATATTTTTTTTAACAGTTGATCAAGGAACCTTTTGTGTAGACATGAGACATATCTTATGCGACAATTTGATGTTTTGTTTTGTTCATGTTTAATTTTTAACCCTCCATTTCGTGACGCTTGTTATTAACGTTTGTGCTCCCCTCTTTGATTAGATTGATTGATTGAAACATATCGTTTTATTTTTTCACAAAAAACAACAACTTACGATAACTCTTGACGTTCAAGAAGTTCTTTCTCTTATTCTCAAATAATTAAAATAGCCATGTCGACTTATAAAAGTTGATATGTTGATGTTGATGTGATACCCGCATGGCCTTCGTACCCCCCCCCCCCAACCTGGTCTACCTCTTTCTCTTTGATTGGACCGGTGGATTTTAAAACAAATACACAACTTACTGATGTTACTCATAATTATTCACTCATTGAATGACGGAAAAGAGAACATTGTATGCTCAACATAAACATTTGTGCAATTATTTTTATTCTTGTCTAAATCCTTCCTTCTCTTATTCGTCTTTCTTCAGTAATATTTCTGTTATTATAATTTTGTACTTCTCATTCTTCATTCTCAATATTCATCGCTTTTCTTTAAAAAAATTTAAGAAATAAAACTTGAATAAAGCTAATATGGTTGCTTTATTCTGATCTGTTCTTCGCTTTATTCTTAGCCTTTTTCTCCATTCTTGTATTCGTCTGTCTTCTCTCAAATTAATTTTTCAGAAAACGCTTTCATTTCTCACATCCCCCGTCCAAATTTATGGGAGTTTAGAGGAATTCAACAAAGGTTCGGATTTCATAAATAATTCTTTCCTGGAATTTGGAAAGTACATGTTTACAGTTTTGGTTCGTTCGGCGCGTAAAGTCACTAATGGGTCACATTCCATGTGCTAATGGATGTGTGGCTTTTTATGTTTTCATCTCATCACATGTGCGCCGAGCTCATCGCTTGGAGACTGGGTTTCTCTCTCTCTCTCTCTCTCTCTTCCTTCTCCTCGCGCTCTCTTTCAACTTGTTAGTGACCGTATTAAAATGTTTACTGAAAATTTTGTGGCTATTAGTGGATTCATATTTCCTCCTAGATTATTTGGGAAATATATTCAGCAGTTTTTCTTGGAAAAATACAAGTCAAACAACAGATATTTATAGGCTAATGACAATGATAATTGGTGGGCGCGGAGATGTCATTTTCCGATAGTTCTGATTCAGCATGATATGAAGGAAGGATATAAAAAGTTTATTGACTTCCCTCGTATTTCGTTTGCTTTGTTTAAAACTTTATCTTGGAAGAAACTGACACTCGTCAATGGCAATCTCCCGATCAATAACCTAACGCGATAATTAACGCACGGAAAAGTAGTTCCCCTGCACCGGCCGCTATGCCATTCACAAACTGGCCTAACGTTCACGCGCGTGAATAACGCGATATTCAGGTCAAGGTCAGACTGTGCGTTACAGGACGTTAAGGGGGCTACTTTATTCTGATCAATAGTGTATAACATACAGGCATGAGACAAAGAAATTTCAAAAAAAGAGGAAATTTGTTACCAGTGAGGGAGCGTAGCGACCGAACTTCCTGGGGGTGCAGGAATTTTTGCAATTTTAGGTATAGAAAATTCATGATTTCTTTGGCTGCAACTACGTCAAATCAATCTCGTGTTCCAAGTCTACACACAGTGAGAGCGGAAAATATTTTCAGAATACAAAATGAAAACACCGCCGAAAACACCTCCGCTATGCACATGCAACAAAAAAAAAAAAAAAAACAAACAAATTTTTTTTTTTTTTTTTTTTTTTTTTAGAATTTCAAAATCCGCGGAAATCCGCGGATCCGCGGAGAAAAATCATGCCTGAACATACCAAAAAATACCGAAAATTCTTCTTTTTCCTCATTCTAATGGTAGTACAGACTCTTCACACATGATCATATTTTGTGCTTTTGTATTACATGTCCTCCCATGAAAAGAATCTCAGATCTTTTAACGGAATTAATAAAAAAGCTTCTTTGATTTTCCTGTTTTTGTACAATTCAATGAATTTGTAGGGTTTCCTCCCCCTTTAACCTTTACTCATCAAATGACCCAAGGGCAAGTCAATCGTTTCCTCCAACAAACATAATTGAACAATTAAAAGCATTTTTTTTTAAATGACCTAAATTGGTTTTCTAACCAATTGACCTCTTGAAGATATCATTTTGACCTGGCAGTGGCACAAACTAATTAATTATGAATACGTTTAGAATATGCATGATCAAATACATGTACATGTATGTCTGAAGTTAGGGACTAAAGTTTGTTTTAAATATGGATTGTTTTCTAATTTCTGACTATCAATATTTATTAGCAATTTTGGATTATTTGAATCGTGCAACAGCACTGAAATATATTACGGAGCACAATATGCAGGCTTCTGCCCTATAAAAATTAGCGGCTCAGTCAATAATGGATTTTTTCATTATAACAATTTCAATATTGGCAATCCTCTTGAGACTAGACAACTCTTCAAGTCTAATAGTTGAACGACACCACCATACCAGACTGGTAACGAAAAAAAAGAAAAGATTCTCGACCATTATTAATGACATTGTTTGGTAGTCACTCTGGTCCAGTGTTGAACTGATAACTGGGGTAATTGGTCCAGCAATTGATTTATGAACCACCAACTTTTTACACTCTGGTTAAGATTTTAATTTTTAAAGTGTGCCATTTTCTTAATGTTTTTGTTTTGTTTGGTTTTGTTGTTGTTTTTGTTGTCTTTTGCCTTTTTCTGAGGTAAAGTCCACCCTGCAATTTACAATTTTTTTCTAAGGCAGAAAAATTAAGGCAAAAAATAAAAAATAAAGAAAAGAAACTTAATCCAATTGACATGGAAGAATTTTATATTACAAATGCAATAACATAACAAGCCCATAACATTTTATTCTAAAAAAATGCATCTCTTATCAAGTCCCATGGGACAACGTACTATCCTTCACCTAGTATGCTCTTGTTATATCATGTGAAGTTCAAGATATGTAATATGATAGACCAATACATGTTGTACATGTATCCAATAATTCTTTAAAGGTTACTCTGGGCCATTCCACACTGAAGACGTGTATCTGATATGTGTACAATTTATCCTGTATTGAAGTTGTGTGATGGGGACAAGTTTAATATCAAGATGGAATGCTACATACATTTGTACATGTAGTATTGTAAAAAAAAAAAAAAAAAAAAAAAAAAAAAAAAATGAATTAAAGCTGTAAATGTACATGTAGGTCCCCACGCTGCTAATATATTTCTACAAACATCAACATAGATTCATGTAGTTGTTGAACAAATTTCATAAACCACAGTACATTTGATGTGAGTTAATCTCTTGAAAATTACATCACAGCACAATTCAAAAAATTATTGTGGACTGAACCAAGAGAATTTATTATATCTTGCAAGTACATGTACACCATGAATTTAAAGCCATACAAACTAGCATTCTTGTAAAGCACCACCTCAAGTCCTCAACTTCTCAAATCGGACCAGGTTCCTAACCCACAATGCAACACTCTGAGCAGCGTCATTTTGTAATACAGACCCATTTGAATGATAATGTCACACTTCTTCATTACTCAATAAATTCACATTGTGATAATAATGTTACTAAGAATCACAACAAATAATTAGCCCCTTGAAACCTTTTAGTTTCTCAATACAAATTAAATTATAGGTTAATTTACACTGTATTTTTAATTAAAGGCGCTCGCAACTCGCAGATCGTGGGGAATGCGCGTTTTTCCAGAGCTCCATTGATTCGTACACAATCGACAGTGGCTTACGCATGGGTCGGACTACTGGGGATTAACTTTCGGACAGCACGAACAAAACGAAGTTGACCGAATTCAGTCAGTAAATAGGGTCAATAGCTTCGGATTCTAGAGTCCTCAACAATTTTTAGTTTACAGACTTTCAACGGGTCTCTTCGTATAAATTCAAAGTGAGGACTTGTATAATGCTCCATTTCAAAAACCGAAATATAGGCTAGATTTACTTCGGAATTCTGGTTAGTTAGTCTAGCCATGAAGGATTAACCGGATTAACTCCAGATGTGTTGTCGCTGAAGATTACGCAACACGCCTCAGGCTCTGATTGGAATGTTATCTTTTCATCCGAGATAAGGTGCTTTCCCCATGTTTTATCAATTATACGTCCCTTTAATATTTCTCAGAATGTACATGTACTACTAGACTGCAATGTACAATGTAGCTATTTATAACACGGTCAATGAGGGGGTCGGTCAGTTTGCTACATTTTATGTGGAGTATTCCTACATACATGTACAATGTAGGCAGCCATTATAATTGTGCCAGACGAAGCCAAAATATGGTTCGTATGAGTCAGATGAGAACTGTTGAGGCCATAAGGTGATCTATTGTATGTATGGTACACTTCCTTTAATACCATGAATACGATATCCACTTACGAAATGTAACAGTGATATGACACTTGCTTCGCCGACAAGTACTAGTACCCTGGCTTTATATCATCTAAGATTTACATGTAGGGTAAGGGTTAGGGTTGCCATAGGGTTTATGTTTGCTAAGGTTTAGATTTAGATAGCGTCAAGTCTAGGGTTGAAGTACATGTAGTCATCCAATTACAAGTAGTACATGTAGCACATGACTGGACAGCAAATGTCATGTAATACAATTTACTCTCTCAATCGCTACAAGTATGTGCATGTAGTACCCTAATGAGCATACATGATTCAAACACATTGCATTGCAAGTAGACATTTGTACAAACTTGAAATGCCCACACAAGAACACATTTGATAACGAAACCAGTATCAATTCATGACACTTTCATGCCGCATACAAAATTTGTAATATCCTTTTGCATGCCAAACACCAGTCTGCTTCCTGTGTCGACAGATCCTGGAATACTCCTTGTTAACACTGTAACAAGCTTACTCTAATCCCTTACTACCTCATCTCTACCCATTTTATATCCCCGCTTTCCCCTATCATAATCCAAACTGCCTCAATTTCTTGGATGTCTCAAATCATTCACTGTAATCCACTATGGCAGCATGTAACCATGTTGTGAGTTTTGACAGAAAAATCTAATTTCCTTTTCAATTTCATTCATTTTTGTGCATAATGGTTTTCATGGAGAAAAGTTGTGTTATTAATAATTCAAATTATGTATTTACAAAAATGTAACAGCAATTTAATAAACACAGGTTGCACATGCACATGTAAATGTACATGTGTCAGCACAATGATTCAAAGGGCAAAGTTCTCCCTGGAATCGAATTGGTATTTAAAAATACAACAAAATTCAAAGAAAATTATGGGTTCTAGGACAGCTACCCCCGAACTCTACAATGGTCCTTATACAAAAATTATAAGAGCAGTTGTGAAGAAAATCAACAAATAAATAAGAAAGTTATGAATTTTTAATTTTGTTATGATGTGACATCACTTGGGAGCTATTCTCCTATGTGATTGTGTAATGTAAATTCCATAAATTGTCATTTTTAAGAATTTCATCTGTGCGGTCAATATATCATTAAATTTATGTTAATATTCATGCCTCTATTCCTTTGTCAAGTACCATATGCAAGGGATCACAGTGCAGTGATGCAGCTTTTTTAAATATAAATTTGAACAATAAAGGAAACTGACCAGAAATAAATACAAAATCCCAAAGTTGATTTCTATCCACCAGGTTCGTGCCAGGTTTCAATAGCCTCTGACTATTCAAGCATTGAAGAATTAACAGATTTCAGAGACAAATGTCATCATGGATTTGCCATACATGTAGCTCAGATGGTAGAGCGTCTGTCTAGATATCAAGAGGTATCAGGTTCAAATCCAGATGGAACCTCATTTTTTCATATATTTTTGGTCAGTTTCCTTCATTGATCAAATGCTAATAATTAAAGAAAATTGATGTTGGTCCATTTGTTGACCAGCTAATGCATTTTGTATCCGAAATTTCAAGACATCAATCTATTGTTATTGTGATTTTGTCACCAATTTGATCCTCCTGTCTTGCCACAGATAGCATTGTCTTTGTCCAAGTCCATGAAACGAGCAGGAACAGAATACATGTACAAGATCATTATTATTCCTAACCTACATACATTCAAAAGGTTGCTGGACAAACATTGGTCCCATCTGCAATATGAAATACGCGAACCAACTCTCACGTGCATACACTGTACACTCAAAGTATTCTTAGTCTACAGGTAGAAGTGATCGGAAGACTAACAGAATTACCTTTTCTTCCGTACAATGCTGATCAAATGCTGATGTTGATCAAAATGTTTGTCACTTTTCTGTTCATCCATGTTACTGAGGAATTTATGAACAAGTATTCTGGACATGCCTGATTGTCATTTTTAAGTTGATTTCCAGGGTTGTTTTTTTATTCTTCATATTTCCCTGATGCAGCTGATGATCCAGAAATAAAATAAAGGGCTTAACCAACATTCAGGCATCAACTGGCTACATGTACATGTATGCTACTGCTAATTTCATGTTGTAATCCTGTGGTTACTTAACGCACATAGAAATATTTACTCCATAATTTATGCACGACGCTCGAATGATCACGTTAGCATATGAAATACACTACCATTGTGCCTTCCAATGAACAATAGTCACGATAAAATTAAGATTCGTCATTTATTTTTTTGGTAAGTCCTCATTTCTTTACACGTTTTCAACTGTCGGGCGAAGTCCGACAGTGGATTCGTTGAAATTCCTTTTTATATTTCTCTTCTTTATTCAAAAAATATTGAAAGAGTGGCTTTGCCGTACACGTTTTGTGAAGTCGAGTCTTGCAGTTTTCCTTGCGAAATGGGTCCACTTTGGTTATGATTGACAGCACGCACGACAAAAGCGGTCTTTATCGGGAACAAACATACCCTATATCTACACTCTACTTGAAAGTGGTATCTCACTTTGCGGAGACGTATTGGCGACTCGGACACTCAAGAGACGTTTCCGAACATTTTTTCCCATTGCGGAGACATATCCACGACGGAAATTTAAGCATCTGTGATTTTTCTGCGACTCATGAAGAACATGGAGACTCATAAAATGGCTCGGAGAAATAGGAGACATCTCTGAGATGTCTCTGAGACAGCTCCGCGACTGGTGGGATGTCAAAAAGAAAAAGAGGAATATAGGTCTAGGCTCTAAGCAAAAAAAGGACTGTTCTATTTTAAAAATAAATAGAATCTGATGACAACATAAAATGCAGAACTGTGTGACTATTTATGGTCTAAGAATATGATATGAATGAGGTGAGATAACCCTTAAAAAAGTGGTAAAATTAGATTGGGTGTCCAGATGGGTTGGGTGTCCGGAAACTCAATTTTAATTAGCCATGGCATTGACAGGGTTTACAAGCAATGTCTTTCTAGTATTTTAGCACAAAATGTAAGAAAATATTGTCGAGAACAAATATTGATGATGATAAGAAGTAGACCTCTATTCAACATACAGTTTTGGCTTAATCCTGAGACAAAAAAAAAAAAAAGGTTTCATTTTTGTTAGAGTCCGGACACCTAACCCCCACATCAAAATGTCTACAAGTTCGTTCATAAAGAGCTAGAGGACAATGCATTTTGATTGTTGGGCCCTCTGATTAGCTATCGCGTGAAGCTCCGCCTCCTGTCCTGGTTGCGATGACTGAAGTGTGTTGACCGTAACTGAACAACGCGACTCAGCTGTTCCTGAAAGACCGCTTTTATCGTGCGCACTGTCAATCATAACCAAAGTGGACCCATTTCGCAAGAAAACTGCAAGACTCGACTTCACAAAACGTGCGGCGGAAAGCCACTCTTTCAATACTTTTTAGAATAGGGCCTAACTTAGACCCCCTACAGAAATAAAACGTATGAAAAAATGAGGACTTACCAAAAAAATAAATGACGAGTCTAAATGTTATCGTGACTATTGTTCATTGGAAGGCACAATGGCAGTGTATTTCATATGCTAACGTGATCATTCGAGCGTCGTGCATATTTGTGGAGTAAAAATTTCAACGTGACCCCTCTACTACTAGTACTAGCAAACCCGGCCCGTGCATAGCCTCCCTGCCACTCCCGGATGCCGGGGATGCCGGGCTGGTCGGCACTCATGTTCCCGTTAGCAAAAATGATTTTGTGTATAATGCCTACCTTTTTAAAACGGGATCAAATGGACGAAGGCGCCAGAAGAATCACCAAATTAATATCTAGTTCTCAAGTAAAAACCCAGGCAACAATAAAAATATCCAGTATCGTCGTTCGAGATGAAGAGAAGTTGGCAAAAATCTCCTGTCAATAAGTGATCAGTCGTCATGAGAAATCAGTCAGGAAGTCGCCATTGCAGTTGAAGCAGCACGCATGCGCAACATTGATAAAGTTCGTTGACCATCAGTGATGCAAGTCGATTGTAAACATTACATTTTCACACGATGGCTTCAACTATAAAAATAACTAAATAAATGAATAAATATATATATTTTTTTAATAATAGAAAATGAAACGGTCACGAATCACCTAGTCAGCACTTAGTCAGCAAGGTGGCGGCAGTCAGCGTAGCGCCGAAATGCTCCTTCATTTCTTTCACCATATTTCTGTTCAGGAGCGTATAGGCTGTTTTGGTCATGGGCCCGGGCCGGGGAGGTGCACATATTGAGGAGGTAGAACTCAATTTTAGAAATTTGACAATATACTTCATCACAACCAATATTTTTATGGACGATAGAGTGTAGGTTTATAATGGCCTCGGAGCATTTTTGAAAAGGGGTGAGGGCGAGCAGAACTAAATAACTATAATATAATAAAATAATGCGAGCGCGAAGCAAGAGCCGAAAATTTTTAGCTCTTATATAGCAGAAGTAAACATCCCAAATATTACATTGTAAATGAGTAAAGGGGGATCCTAAATTAGGTATAACTTTACATGCTGGATAAATGGGTGGTTACATAATGCCAAAACTCAAGTATTGAGAGCTGCATGCACCAGATTTTATTTAGTATTAGACCCCATAAGTAGCGCGAACGAAAAAAATTTGAGCTCGAAATTGAAGAAAATGTTGCATTTATAAGGAACCTAAATACTTAATTGTACATCATAAATGGCAGATACATAAGGCATCAGTATTATACTTTCATATGTTTCATAAAATGATTTTTGGTAAGAAATTTAAGAGCCCGCTTAAGAGGGCAGGCAAGGGAGCCCCACTGCTATAACTGCTTAGCTATAGTATATACACCACTTTATATCTAAACTTGTGTTCCATCATTTTCATACGAATTGGCTTCTAAAAAGAATTAATTATTAGCGTATTTTTCATTATGAGATATAATCCCCAGCCCAAATACATATATATTTTCAGGCATATACGAGGGAGTGTAGCGACTGAGTTAGAAAATTTTTAAGATTTTAAGAGTTGAAACCGTCTATTCTATAGAGCACTATAAACAGTCCATATCAATTCTAGTTGTAAACTTAAGGGGAAGAGGGCGCTATCACTCTACGCAAATCAAACGCTGCCATAGACATTTTGTATTTTGCACAGTTTTTTCACTTTGTTTTCTTGATTATGGCGAGCAACTATCTTTTCAAAGAAATGATCAACTTGAATAAGTACGCTAAGAGTCCGAATTTTTCAAAAATAGGAATAACTTATTGCAAAGGGGAAAAAAAGTCCTGTCACTTGTGTCAATTCGAAATCCTAGTAAGATCAAATTCCTGTACAATATGGCCAATTTTGCTCTCATTATAGCTCATACGCTTCATAGTCATCTTCCTCGATTACGCATAATTATATTACACCTTAATGATCAAGCAGTTTTTAAAAGCTTGAATTCTCAGCTTTCCAAATATGGTACATTCATCTCGATTGGTTAAAAAAAAGTCCTGTCACTTTGAACATTATCACAAACGAATCTTTACTCGATGGGTCAATATTTCCGCATATCACATGCATATCGAATGTGGACGGCGTCTTCGCAAGATGTGACAAGATCACTATTTATATCAATAATCGTTAGGAACATCAATCTATGTGAAATAAAGATTCTGATTACAACTTTAGCACAATGGTGTTATAGGCTTGCCAAAATGTCTTTTTCCCCAATCTGGTCTGAAGCATCTACCTACGAAAACTATGATAAAAGTTCAATTATTTATTTCATGTCCAGGACTAATTTCCTCGAACGGATCGACTGACAATTCCATTTTACCGACAGGGAAGTTTTCTTAGGCGAGTTTTTGTGCGCTAAGTAATAATTGCATGCAGTTGTCAATCGGTCGCTTCCCGCCGTTAGCGCGGGTTTTGTTTTTCAGCTGCGTGCATTTCCACTAAACTCATGAATGTAATGGTGCGTTTCCCCTCCTCAAATAATGGACGCGTCTTTATGTTAAGATTTAATGTCATACGTTAGATTTACATTTCACGTGGAGTAGAATTGATATGTTTAAAACACCCCCGCCCCTTGGTAAAATACCGCGTAGGTTTGGGGGTATTTTTATTTATTTATTAATTTTGTTTACATTTATTTTTTTGCTTGGCAGGGGCGGAACTCCTATGGCTCAGCGGGGGTGCACGTGCACCCAGTGCACCCCAGCCTACGCCCGTGTCTGTTAACAATGAGCGAGAATTCAAATCGTAATTTTTTTATTGAAATAGCTCATTTTGCAAACATGATTATAAACATATAGGTCAGTATGGAATCCCTTGAATTCCTGTTATTTCTCATTTTATTTGCAAATAAAAAACTTTGTCAACCAATCCTACATACAAGTACATGCACAAACACATTTACCTTTTGATATACCAGTGAGATATCCAACTGCTTATGTAAGCAATAATATTCTCCAAAACGTAATAAAAGTACAGTAAAAGCTAAATATGATATTAACGGAGGGTTAAAATATAATAATTCATTTTCATATTTATATTTGATATATTATTACGATCTTTACAGACCTGTATATTCAGTACCATCCAAATAATAAGCACACTCCTCACTTAAAATAACATAACTTTAATTGTAATATATATATATATATATATATAATTATTAAAAAAAAATCATTTTAGTATATATATGTTAAATTTCTAATGTATCTTCATTTTATTTCAAACAATTATTTATATAGATCTATGTATGCATATCATGTAGCACATTATGGCTGCAAACCTCAAGCTGTACTATTGACGGAATGGCGCCTGTCGCCCTCTTGGTTGCCGAGGAAACTTCTCAATAATAATTAGTGAAACCAGCTATTACCTCAAAATAAATTAGGATAATCCAGGTTATTGTTGAAATAATTAGGCTTGAGCTTGAAAACAACAATTCAATCTTTGCAAATGATTTTCCATTTGGGGAAATACGCCACTGTACAGGCAATTTTCCCAGCGCAAGGTCAATTTTCAATTCAATTCAGTCTATCATTGTCTATATTTGATTTCATATTAAAATACAAACAAACATTACTATAAATATATATATACATGTATATTATATATATTACAAATTGAATTGACCTTGCATAATTGTAAGTGATCATATGGATGCATTTTTGTGTATGAAGGCATAATTCATGTAAAAGACGATTGTATATTACAGGGAGGTGCTCTTCCACAGCCATCCAGTAGAAATGAAAAGACTCCTTTTTTTTTTTCTTTCTGTGAGCCACCCCCGCAACTAGGCTGACATTTTATGTACTAAAACAACGATTACAACCCCGATTACAAATTAAACAAATCGTCAAATTACGTTGGATAAGTAGTTTTTTGCATGTAAGAAGAAATATAGAAGAGTATGAATTTATATGCGCCATACTAAAAAAAGTATATAAAATACTCTTTATGAATAGACATTTCTATTATTCGTTGCTGATAAGCAAAAGTGAAACTGCTACGAATCACTTCGAATGTAGGGCTTTACATTAAAAAAAAAAAAAAAAATTATAAACTTGACTTCCGCTTCTGTTTTGTGATGGCAAAGGTTACTTTTATGAAACCATTATTTTTGAGGAATATCTACTATTTTCTGGACATTAAGACATCGATATACCCGACATGATTAAAATCATTATGACAAATATACATGGATTGATTGATCATCAAGTCGGTATTTAATTTCATCATCATGATCATATTGCACGGTGTGCAAAATAGTAGGCTTTTAAAAAAAATGGCTTTTGCTATACTGCCCATAATGATAATGTATATCTAATTTTCTCTACTTGAAGTGAAAATCAGGCCACATTAGAGAGAAAGGGAGAGAGAACAAGGGACTCGAGAGAGAGAGAGAGAGAGAGAGAGAGAGAGAGAGAGAGAGAGAGAGAGAGAGAGAGAGAGAGAGAGAGAGAGAGAGAGAGAGAGAGAGAGAGAGAGAGAGAGAGAGAGAGAGAGAGAGAAAGAAAGTGAGAGACAGAGGAAGAATTGGTGCAACCCCACCCCAAAAATGTATTCATGACTCTACTGTAAATTATATATTACTAAAATGCTTTTTATTCCAGTCGGAAAACAATAAAATAAAAGTACTAGTACCGAAACTTTTCGTACCGAAACTGATCTACATGTATATCTCTGACTCAGCCCATAAGAAGGATGTCACTTACACGCATACAGTTAAATATCCAACAGAGTAATGAGCTGCGGTTGTTCTAAGACTAGAGGCCATGTTTTATCATTAGAGAGGAGAAATAAACCAATAATTAGGATCTGATTCAATCTAGCTGTGGTGGTTTAGCGGAAAACTGATTAAGTCACTGGACTGAGGGTCGCAAGTACCAGGTTCGAATCCCTTCTCAGTCCTATATTAGGCATTCTCTTGGTTGTATTCCATACGAATGAAGTGAGTTCAGGAATTTATCCTTTTGGGGGGGGGAGGGGGAGGGGGGGGTACTTTTTACGCATAATACAACCCGTAACTTGTCAGATTCTTGGATTCCGTAAAATTTAGCATGAAGACCTACCATAAAACTTCAATATTGAATTGATTTTTATTCGAGAAATCTTATGTCCCCTTATCCCTTCTGATTAAATCACGTGAGTACGACAGGGCAGTTTGGAACAATAATAATTTCTTAAAATTATAGGGCTCTTACATGTAGGCAGGTCTATAACAGAGCCAATGAGGATGAAAAATAATAGTATCAATTAGCTTTTAAGCATGTTATTTTATTTTAAAAAAAAAGGTGCAATGAGTACCAAATAAGCGTGATGTGTCAGTTCATGAAGTTTTGCTGACCCCGAAGACAGATACAAAATACAGAAGTCAATAAACGTTTGTTCATGTTTCGTTTTCCGTATTAACAGGCAATGGCTATGTTTCAGGTGCTGATGGGTGACGATAGGCCTAGTCATGATTGTACTGCGCGTAAGTGTTTTACTACAGTACCTTATCGCCCCCACCCCCCCCCCCCCCCAAAAAAAAAAAAAAAAAAAAAAAAAAAAAAAAAAAAAAAAATCGTGTATAGTTAACTGAGTGGAGGGTTGGATGTTAAAACAGCTAATGTGTTTTATCTCCCCCGTTTTCTGTATAATGTATATCTTTTATGTTCGTTTTGATGCCCACCCTCCAAAGAGAGCAAATAAATATATTAAAGACCTGCCCCACATGTCCTCCCTTCATACTGTATTGCTCAATACACATGAAGTTCACTTCATCCAATTGAGTCAAAGTATGCTAGATGAATTTGACCAATTATTTTTTTTTTTAGTACTATGTATACACTCTCAATCGACCCATTCATTTTCAGAGTGTAAAATAGATAAAATAGATAAATAAATAGATAGTGGCTTTGATTGATAATAAAGAAAATATTATGAAATATATAATTTTTGTTGTGTCCGGTCAAATGCAATTCCTGACATGAATTTGTGGCATATCTCAATTCTTTTTCTTATTTTCCCCTATTTTTTATTTCATTTTTTTTTTTATATATTGACTAAATGAGTCGATAAATGTATGGAATGAATCCTATGAACGTGGTAATATTATTCTGTAGAGGGCAGTTTAACTGGAAAGGCGCTATATAAATAACCAGATATTATTATTATCATTATAAATTTTGAAACGTGATATTTCTCAGGGACCTAAACAAAAGGCTAATAAGGGCATTTTATTCATGACATGATGTACGGACACATTCATCACATTTCCCTCCATTACAGACTGCACTAGTCCACCTGAATCCATCAATTATCAGGAAGATGAGGGTAAATATAAGTTTCTAATGTAATATTTAATTTGTGCCATAGTAAAATTCTATCACGATAATGTTGATAGCCCTGTATATATCTGCAATTGTAGTTCTGTATATTAGCACACTTTATTTTATAGAATCGTTACCGATTCCATGTCGTTTCACATACACTTCAAGAGTTGAATATATCATGTGCAAAACAAAGGAATATAATTATTATAGCCTACACAATTACTGATTTTACTTTCAGTCATATGAAGCTGTCACGATAATTAAAGAGTGTTTAGATAATGACAAACTGTAAGCGATATTATGACTGCATGAAGCTGAGTTTTTGAAAAAGAATAGTACACTTCAAAAGGATTTAGTTTGAATTTTATAAACCTTAATGGACAAGTTCAGGCGATTTCTATCTCTTACAAAGAAAAAAAAAAGATAAGATAAAATATGACAAAGCATTTATTGAATGATAACAGAAATATGATACAATTTACATTATTGTCATCACACACATAATTCTGAGATATTTTTTGTACTGATGATTTTATATGTTGCACATTAAAAAAAAAATGAGGAGCGATGAAATGTTTCATGAGTGTTTTGTGTTTGTTTGTTTTGCATTTACAGAACACACTGACAAATTTTATAAACAGAATATATACGCTAAATTGTTTGGCACAGTGGTCGAAGGGGTGGTAAGTATAAAAAGGAGGCCTACATTTTGGGAAAAATACCATATAAGATCAGGAGACGAAAGACGGGTTAAATGACTAGAAAACCAGTTGTTAGAACTCGGCAAGCCGACTTGTTTGGGACAAGAAGGCAAGAAACCAGGTTTTGCAGAAATGAGAAAATCGACTTATTTTGGACAAGAAGACAGGATGACGAGTTGTTGAAACTCGGCAAATCGACTTGTTTGGGACAAGAAGACAGGATGACGAGTTGTTGAAACTCGGTAAATCTACTGTTTGGGACAAGATGACAGGATGACGAGTTGTTGAAACTCGGTAAATCTACTGTTTGGGACAAGATGACAGGATGACGAGTTGTTGAAACTCGGTAAATATACTGTTTGAGACGAGATAACAGGATAACGAGTTGTTGAAACTCGGCAAATCGAATTTTTGGGACAAAAGGATAAGATGGCGAGTTTTTGAAATTCAAGCAAGTAAAAAAAGTCGACTGTTTGGGACAAGAGGATAAGATGGCGAGTTTTTGAAATTCAAGCAAGTAAAAAAAAGTCGACCTGCCGAGTTCCAACAAATCATAATCTTATTGTCCCAAACAAGTCGATTTGCCGAGTTTCAACAACTCGTCATTTTGTATTTCGACTTGCCAAGTTTAAGCAACTTAAAAAAAACGGCATTTTACTGGTCTTCTCGTCTCCTTATCTCGTCATCTGATCAGCACTTCTTCTTCTTCTTCCAGTTGAAGTGCTGCTACAAAAATGCTGAAGAGTGGATTTGGCGCAATACAAATCACATTATTATTAGTAGTATTATGTTGGTTGGAGGAAGTGTTTAAAAGGGAAGACAATGAATAAACCCGGATCTTGGGTAGGAGGTCTTTTGTATGTACACTATATATTGCGTAGATCTGCCTCCGGGAAGAAGTGGTTGGCACAAAGAGGCGACTCTCTTTAATTAGGGGTCCCTGAAAAGTAAAGCATCCGTACTTCGTTTCTCACCCTGGATAAACCTCAACATAATCAAAATAGTCCTTTCTTCACAAGCTCTGTAATTTCTAAAACGCAAATTCGCTTTAAATTTTGACCGAGCAGAATTTTTTTTTCTGTCATAGATGTTTATCATTGGCGTATATTTTTAAACATGTATTTATAAACAGACACTAAAAAAGCAATGTTTGCCTGCAGAGAAAAAGTAGGTCTACCATGATGCTCAGAAAAGAACGTTTCAATGAAGAATTCGTGGGATGCATTTGTTTACGTGGTATTTAATGTGACATGAATAATATTTTGTTGTCCTTTAAATTTTGTTCTCCCAAGTTTACTTCATTATTTTCTCTTATTATTCATCCTTCTGACGGCAAGACAACTCTATGCTGTCGTGAGTGTACATACATCATCCACAGCCGGCTTTTCAAACCGTATATAATCGTCTATGATGGACTGATAGAAGATGTAGGAAGTGGAAAGAGAATCGTAGTGCAACATTTACCAAACATTAATGTGACGCTGAAGGCACTACAAGGAAATATGACATACGTCATGATGTTAAATAAACATACTAACGGTGAGCATATGGTTATAACTATGATGTAAGCATGACATTTAGATAACACATTACAAAGTCATTTATATTTCACTTCAGCTAAATGAGCTAATAGGCCTACTATTAGAATTTTTATTTAAAGTTGACCGCTCCTGCCCTTTTATTTGTTTAGATTTACACTTGTTTTTTTTTTCACGGTCTCAATTGACCCTGAATCGCGTATGGCCCCAACGGGCACAAAATGGGGTCATATTCTTTCTTAATTATATTTTAATCTTCTTCCTTATCTTTTCCTTTTCTTTTCTTTTTCTCTTTTCTTAGTGTACACTAGATCATGACTCTAACGAATGATTGTAATGGTATTGGCATTATTTGACGCTCAAGGAAAGAAGAGTTTTAAACAACGATATTAAGTTTACTGTATTTTGTTTTTGTCGACCCACAGCCAACCTTCAGCACAGAGGACCTGAGTTGTAATGGATATTTCTTTGACATCACCTCTGATAAGCCAACTTTCGGCTCAGTCAAGCCAATGGCAGACGCGAAAGAAGTGATCATCACAAAGAACAAGCCAATTACAAATCTTGACGTGACTTCAAAGCCGATTATAAACCCAAACAAGCCGAATGATGTAGTACCAGTAGAAAAGTCGTTTGCTGTTGGTATGTAGTGTTATGCATTTCATTTTGATCCCTATATATTAGCTCTAAAATTCATTGTCAAATTATATATACATACGTGTCACATCAAATTATATTTATGCATTATTTTCTAGTTAAAGATGAGAGAAGAATTCACAAGTATTGTATCATAATAACTTGGCTTACAGGGCAGTGGGATATGATTAAAGGGGCATTATCCCCTCAGAGAAATTTAGCTTCAGTGAATGGAGACAAACCCCCAAAACATATTGGGAAAGTTTCAGAAGAATCAGGCAATGAATAAGAGAAATATGAATTTTGAGATTTTGAGATCACTTATGATATGGAGATCCTCCAATTGGCAACGCAACCATGATGTGTGATGTAATGCAGGGAGATCTTTCCCATATCTATTGTACACGTTGTACTGAAATCCTCCTTTTTCTTGATTCTAAAGGGAGACTACAGAATCTTTTTATGGGATGACTTGTAAATATATGAAAGTCATAATATATCATTAAAAGAAAAGCTGTTCTATCATTAGAATGAAAATAAAGAGACATTTTGAATAGTTTTTGTGCACACCATATGGGGAGTTCTCCCTTTGTGACATCACAAATGGTGACCGCGTTGCCAATGGGAGATTTCCTATGTCATTAGAGATCTCAATATTCAAGTACTCATAACTTTCTTATCATTTATCCGATTTTCACCAAATCTTCACTAATGTGCTTATTTGATTTTTCTGCATTCACAGTAATCCAACTATCTACAAAGGGACAATTCTCCTTTAAGTTGATTAGATGAAAGATGTGAATAGGCAAGTCGGTGATACTAAGAATGATACTAAGAGTGATACCAAGAATGAGCATTTCACTTAACTATCCTTAAATACGAGAATGAATTCTGATGATTTGCATTCTTAATGTTTTCCTTTTTTAAAGGTTCGAAAACTCTTATATCCTATGGCTACATTTCTATTGTTATTATCTTCGTCATACCAATTATATATTTGGCTTGGAGACGATGGAAGAAACGAAAGGTATCGTATTATTTAATAAAAAATTCAACGTGCCTCTTTTGCCTCTTTTTATATTCCCGCCACGATTGCGTAAACAAAATGTATGACAACTTGTTCGTGATACGTTTTTAATGTGGAAATAAATGTATGTACTGAAAAGAAATGGAATGAAAACGCAATGGAACATCTTTTGCGTGTCAAAATGTTGCAGGGGACAAAATAGAATTGTCCAAAGTGGCAAGGGCGCAGTAAGAAAAATAAAAATGTATCATAACTATAATTCCTTTTTTTTTTGCACCTCCAGGAAAGAGACAATACAAATAATGCGAGTATAAGAAGAGCGATAGGAAAATTGTTGAGCTCTCAATTGAAGTGAACTCTATATCATAATGTACTTCAATACCGATTTAGATATTGACCCTGGAATAGATAACCATTTTTACATTTTCAATGAATGAATTGATATCTGGAATGGAATTTCGACATGACGAGGGAAGAAGTGTAGCGCCAAGGCACCACATGAACACATCACAGATACCTAGTGTGTAAAATCAAAATATACTTGCAAATGTAAAGCCTTTCACAACTTTCTTTCACTTTCATAAAGTTTAATCCTCATTTTGTTTCTAGGTTGAGATGCCATACAGAACCATCACTTGTGAGGAGGAAGAGCAGTATGTCAATTGTAAGTATATTCTGTAAGAGCAATGAAAGTCACTCGGTAGCAATCACTCGTATTAGATAATTGAACGAAATGTATAGTATTTGCATATTCGCCAGTTTTAGATGATGAGTATAACTGAATTGCGTTCCTACAATTTCCATGCAGTTTCTCATAATTTTCTGATATAATTTCATCAGCAACTAAAGCAAGCTCAAAAACTTGGATTGTCATTGTCATTTTCTTATTAATAATCACGTGACACCCCTAGATGTTTCCTCGATCTTTTTTTAATTCAAACATTTTGATGCCTGGAAACCAGGCAGTACAAAATATTAATGGAAACGCATAATTCGTAATGACATAAAAAATTTTCCTCTTTAATCAACTCTTCATATCTGCATTAACAATATTTGTCGGTCCATTACAGATGAAGATGTTGAACCAGACTGTAATGGCTCTTACAAACACCAGTCTATACTCCCCGCAAAGCCGACAGCCGACCAACTCGACAAGGAGAAGGTGACCAGATAAAAAGACAAACACATGCATATCAAAATATCAATTCATAACGATCCTTTCTGGAAAGCGTGATTATGATAGATAAAGATTTGTGCAAGATACTACATTCCAAAACGACACTTCTTTCTATAGTTTATGCGGCGGTCACAACTCGTCGTAGGCTACGGGGCATGTGCCATCAACGTAGCCTGCGTTGCATGTACAATGCACGCACAGGTCCTGGGTCAACTTCTGCGATTCCTGCGTTTCTGTAGTAAGGGTATTATAAAAACTTCCTGCACGTCGTACATGCATTGTACCTCCAAGGTACCTCCGCTGCACGAATTTTCTACGAAATCCATCGTAGGGAGTTGCACGTCGAAGGTACGGCGAGTTGTGACCGCCGCATTATAGTTAGTATGTAAGTAGTGAAAAGTACAAAGTCAGCCATGGAAGAAAATTCATATATACTCCATACTTTTTATGATAGTACCCGAATGAACCAGTAAATTCTCATTTTTTACACTGTTGAATGTATTTCTTGTCAAAAAATCAAAATATATTTCAATGTGACCCTTCTATATTATTTTCTTTATAATAATAATAATAATAATAATGTGATTTGTATTGCGCACGTATCCACTCTGTAGAGTGCTCAAGGCGCATATAACTAGAGTATAATTAGTTAGTATGAAGTGAATCATTTGGCTGAAGTTTATGTTTTATCATTAAAAAAAAAACCATATATATATTTATGAGCACATAAACCGTTTTGTCTGTTCCCAACAAATGACAAATATTTATTTTGATATTAGACCTACGATATGAGTGTGCGAGACAAGGGGTTTGCATACATTCTGAATAACAGGAGATTCTTGGATCAGGAAAAGGAGAGGAAAGGGTCTGAGATTGATATGGAGAATGTGAGGCATGTCTTTGAGCAAATCGGCTATGAACCCGTCATCTATGAGAACCTGTCTGCTCAGGTATTAGTTGGAATGGTGTAGTCACACGTACGACGCATGACCGACGCATAGTATGCGTTGAGTGTGCTTTACTAATGCGTCGAGCGCCGTTGGACCAACGCTGTACATTCGTTGCGTATTTTCATATGTGTTGTCTATGTATACGCTCAGTGTGCGCGTTGTCGGCGATTTTCTCAAAATTCAATGCGCTGGTCTTGCGTTGTGAACACGTGACTGCCGCATAAGCTTGGTAGTATCTTTCCTGAAAAATAACATCAGTCCAAGGAGATTGATTCAATAAAATTATACCCTAACGCTGCTCCTTAGAAGTGTAAAACAAGAGATATAGAAATATTAGCCTAATATTCATTATCTAGATGAGCACCTCAGCTGAATATGCAATATACGCTACAAGTTAAATTTTCTCTGCATGTTATGTGCTTATTGAAAATAAGGTCTGTGGAAAGTAAAAACCAAAACAGGATATTTTTTAATAAGGTTATTTTTTTTTTGCGTGCCAGATAATTTATTAATATAGTTTATCATGGATAACTTTCAGAAGTACAATCACCTGAAGAAGTCCTTTTTATCATTGATCATATTTTTTATTTCTTTTTTATTTTTTTTAAACATATCTCTAAAAAGACATGACTGGGATTCAACCTGCTCGAACCGGCTCGACCAACTCCTGATTTTTGTTGGGGGAGGGGCAGGCGGGTGCTTGATTATTTATCAACGAAATTATGTCGTGAACAACTTACAGAAGTGCAATTTCTGAAGAAGACTTTTTTTTCCTCTCTCTCTCTCTCTGAAGAAATTCGTGACAGTTTGGAGAGACTTCGAGGAAGGATTAAACCAACCCCATCTCCTGTCGTTGTCATGATCATGAGCCATGGTGACGAGCAGGGAATCCTCGGAGTTAATCATGGTCATGTGACCGTTGGAGAGATGAAGAATATATTCTCTGTCAGAAATGCCGTGCGTTGATTGGAAAGCCGAAGATTTTCTTTGTACAGGCATGTCGAGGAGGTAATGAAATCCGAGTCGTGAGGACAAATCTCTCTCCCCCCGCTCCCCCTTCAGATCCCCCCCCTCTCTTCTCTCTCTCTTCTCTCTCTCTCTCTCTCTCTCTCTCTCTTTAAGGTGAGATGAGCTGGAGTGGGCGAAGTGAAGCCCCAATTTCAAAATGTTTATTGGAAAAAAGATAATATCGGCTACTGGAGAATCTACCTAGCACAACATTCTTGTTCTAAATATTTTCCCAAACAAATATTTTGTCGACTTTCGAATATTTAACTACCGTCGCTGATTTTCTATTTTTTTTGTTTTGTTCAGACTATTGGTAAATTTTTGATCTTGTTGACATTTAGACTGGATATTCGTATAGGCTCGATCTCACCCATCATTTAAAAGGAATTACTTTAATTTACTCTCTCTAATCATTGAATGCATGATTTGCTGTCAGAAAAAAGCACCGCCAATGTTCTGGAAACTGACCTGTCGATCAACTCGAGACAAAACGTCGCATCGGTCCGAACACCACGCGGACGAATCGGTGTTACAGAACGACGGCGTCGAATCGATCTCAGGCCCAAGCGACCTGGTGGAATCTGACTCGGCGAAGCAGATATCGCCCACTACTACATTGCTCAATCGCCACACAGGGTGAGTCGGTACACGCGTACGCCGTCGTGTCACCTGCTTCTATTCAATTATGCACGGCCCTGAGTTCTGTTGATAGCATTAAAGTCAGGATACATTTTATGTCATTTTGAAAAGTGGATCATCAAGTAAATTAAGCATACAAATAATAATGGAGCTAACCTTAAATTTGACTAATACCACTTCATAATAACTATATTGTCTACACACTGATAGTTTTCATAAAAACAGTGGTGATCCAGACAGGGGCGCCCCTTATAATTGAAAAGCACTCATTTACTGTACATGTATAAATAATAGAGATTTCAATGGCTCTCTATTTCAAATCCTGAATCCGCCACTGATAAAACTATTGTTCATTTTGTTGTTTTTTCCTTACAAAGACAAAAGTTTATCCAATTATACTTTTCTTTTACTTAATTTGTAAATCATTAGATGTACCTTTAATTATTTAATCTATCATCTTTTGGATTCCAGATTCTTTAAAATAGATAGTTATCTGTCATTGCAGGTTATTTTTCTCTCCGGAGCAGAAGAAACGGTTCATTTTCATCCAAGCTCTTTGCGAAGAATTTCTCAAGCGTTCCCACAATGAGACACTGGACACCATCATGATATGGTAAAAAAAAAATAATAAAAAAAAAAAAAAATAGTTAACCTTGTGAAGCAAACACTGACTTCTTTCATGTGGTAGTTTTATCATGTGCAGGATTTCCTCTGATTTCAATTAATAAATGGGTGTTTTTTCGTTTTGACAATAAGGGCCAACAAATATATGAATAAAAATTATTAGCAATATTCAACTTCCTCATTCATTTTTGATAAGATATGTAATAGGAAGGCAGTCTATAATATATCAAGTGTTTAATCAGACAAATTTGGCCTGTAATGACTAGGGCAGTGAGAAATATAAATTTGGCGCAATAATTTTGTTTAAATTATTTTTCCAGGTAATCAGGCGAGTACAAAGTCAGGAGTGGAAGATTTCGAAGCGGGTTGCGAACTGTTGCAAGTACGCAAATCGTCAGCAGGGTAAATCGAAAAGGAATATTCTGTTGCCAAAAATATCCTTGAGAACTGGTCAAGAATTATATCCAGGTGATAAAATACAAGCAGGAATGTGATAACCGGGTAATTTTTCATCCACATTGCACAGAAGCGGATCCAAAGCCATACAATTTTTGGCTATGTCCCTAAAATTTTTTGGGCTTGCTCCCCCTCCCATTTTCAAATCCTGCCATCTGTCACGCACAAAAGCAAGGAATTTAAAATTTGATCACTTAGGCCTTTAAACATACTGGTCATGATATTTCAGGTGGATAAAATTTAATGAACCATCATGAAAACATAAACCTTATATTATGTCTTACTCCTTTAGCACTTGTTAAATCTTGCTATTTCTTTGTCGTTTTCAGTTCTTTCTCCGTTCTTTGTAACACAATAAATATTTTTTTAATCATTGTGTTCGACAATGGTAAATATAATTCTATAAGTAATAGTGGTAGTATTTTACGAGTTTGTGATTGGTTGAAATGATGTAACGTGTCATTCACACAGAGGGCTGAGGTATTTTTGTTATATTGAACGTTTTTTTTGTTATATGAACGGTTTATCCTGTGTTAAAATGAATGGCAAAATCGGATTGCTTTGTTGCACTAGCGCGTAATAACAGTAAAATGGTGCCGCACAACAATAGATACGCGGAGGCACAATAATACGTCACAATAGCTTAAATTAGCACCAAAAGCTTGGCAAAACATTGGCAAAGATAAACGCAGATTAGGCAAGGTCAAATATCTAGGGGTCTATTTACTATAATGAATAGTGCAAATGCTCTAATTAATGCAAACATTCTAACTATGTGAACTCCAAATATAAATTATCCTGCGTGCCAACTTTTCAACTTGCCCTACGCGGCCTCGGTGAAATAAATGTGCCCTTGGAATACATTTAGTATTTGTCGTTGCACATAATCTAGTATGTTGCATGGTGAGCATGCACTATTTATATAATAGTAATACATATCTGCATCATTATGTGAGAACATCATACCCAGACATCATTAATATAATTCATAATTCCTAGGTTACAAGAGATGCTCCAACAATTTCTATTGCTATGGTTCTGATTAATTATGCTACACACAACTTTATTGCCTTTTTGAAAAATTCCAAGTGAAATGGTAATTAATATTCAGACCTTGTTTAAATGTTTTATGGATATCATGAGTAATTAATTGCTAAGGGCCAGTTTTCAAAGGACAACATTTTATGTTTCTTAATCAAGGATTGAAATGGTAAACTAATCTAAAGGAAATTTTTAATTTGATAATGAAAGCAATTTGATGAATTATGGAGAATGTTTGAATTTGTGAAAGTATAAAGATTTATTAAATTTTCATGATAAATTTCCCATCTTTCAAAGGACCAAAATGCTGTCGAAATCGGAAGTGTTTTTGAACCATACTTCAATCTATGATTCAATGGATGAATATAGAATTCTTCTCATCATAACTAAAACAGATTTAAATGGATCTGTATTAGGGGAGACTGGGGTAATTATGGCCGCCCCTTTTCACATTCCTATTACAACTATTAAATGAAAGTCCAATAAATATTCTAATTACGTAAACTACAGTCAGTCTAATATAACCTTATAATATACAAAGGAATGTATAAACCTGTAACTTCTCATTTGCATATTAATTACCATTAATGTTAAAAAACTTTTGGAGTGGTCATAATTACGCCACGGGTTGGGTATTTATGGCCCCTTATTGTCAATGACGCATGAATTGAAAGATTATTAGCTAATTATTTATGGTAATGTATAATAATTGTTTGTTAGGTCATTCCTAATACACTTGTCAACAACCAACAATGATTTTATTCAATAATTGGTTCAGCCAAAATGTTGAAATTTTGCAGTACATAGCAATGATACCACATGTTTATTTATGTACATAATCATACAAGTTAAATGTCCCGATCTGCGCTTATACACTGTTTATGCATTGGGGGCCATAAATTACGTACCAAATGACATTTTTCAAATTTGATCCCTCTTTAAGCTCTAACTATTGAAGATATTCAGGTGGAAAGTTTTTCTGTTGTGTTTGTTTAGTTCCTATTGTTTCTGTTTAAAATCAAATTTCCATCTTAAAAGGTAGTATCCAGCCTTTTTCACAAAATTGCGAAACTATGCAGACTTGGCATAACTGTAAGAATATGATCGACCTATACTGTCTATTCAATCTTAACTGTCATCAAGGTTGCCCTAGAGCAGTAATACGAAACGAAATCTGACTACCAATCTTGACCAGCCTCTCCATCAAACATCGTTGATATTAACACGCGTGCGCACGGACCGTATACACACGGCGCAATCAGCGTGGCATTATTTTCTGCGCTACGGTGCGGGGTTTTGCACCGTACGGTATATTTTTCGAGTTCGAAAAAATATAGAATGAATTTTTTATCGGCAAATAATTTGACAAACATACACATTTGAGCTTAATATGTTGTGAGAAGATATAGTCATTGTATACTATACCATCCTTAAAAACTAGAAATTTAATATTTTGGCCTGCAAAAAGGCTGACACTAACCTTAAAATGATTTAATCTAATGATATCACATCCCAAATAAAAAAGCAGAACTTGCCACTTTCCAACGAACAGAATTGTGAATTGCCGTACATTTTAGGCTCCCTAAGAAACGAAATTTGAAGTAAAATGGCTTATTTTTTCTTCCTATATATAAAATAGTAAAGGAGTTAGCTAGGCCAAAGTGTAAAAAAATTAATTATCATATGAGTAATGCAGCAAAAGAATTAAATAAGCTCTTCAAAGACAAAGAGGCCATAATTACCTCCCAGTCTCCCACTATAAAATTTAGCCTATCAGTGTTTTTCCAATGTCTGTGATTTAGCTAATGACTTAAGAAAATCATTCATATGGTCTTATTTTGTTTTTAATGACTTTATATTTGTTGAATTGCTCTAACACATAGAAAGTCATTATTTCCTGTATCATTGTAGACAAGAAAAGATAAAAATCTTCAATATAGAATTGCATTTATTTACATTACGGTCCAATACATTCTTATATCCCCATATAATTGGTTTTCATAAATAAAAATAAAAATAAAAATAAGATCATTTACGTTTTACTTTTAGATGGACTGCATTAGTTTTGTTGTCTTATGTTAAGTAACATCTCTCTCATTTTCCATCCTCTTCTCTTATCCATTACTTCTTAATAATCTTTCTTTCTACTCACCTCTCTTTAAAGTTATGAAATGACTTTTACAAATGACTGGAACATGTTCTTAGGTGCTATACTAATTCACATGCTTTATATTTTAAGCGCAAGAAAGTGAATCACCAGTCGTTCATAAAGTCATTCCATAACGGGTAGGATGGACTTGGTAAACACAGCCCAGCAAAGTGTAAAGGCGATCTGTTCCATAAGACCTCTTCTTTCATTCTTTTCTGGCTCATGAAGAAATTCGATTCTCATTTAATTTCAGAATAAAATATAAAAAAAAAGAATAGAAGAGAACACAGAAGAATTAACATTGCATACAATTTTTTTAATCTCTCACATATCCCTCTTAATCTCTGAAGGGATAAAGGAAACATAACCATTGAAAAACCATGCTTTTACGTTCTTCGTACCTTTTTTTAAAAAACAAGATAGTTTTAGCGGGCTACAAAAAATGGTGTAAAATACCGGCCCAAAAGTTTTGTCATTTTGGTACACAAAGAAACAAATTAACACATAATCTTTGAGAATAAGGTTGCCTTTTGTGGCCTGCCAGACAGACGAGTCTCTGGCTGGCATCAGTGCATATTACCATCTATTCTGTGCTCTTTTTTTTTTTTCACAATTTTTAAGACCAACATGTATTAAATGCTTACGAAGCAAACACTGTAATTAATTTTTGCAGCTTCACTGAAACACTTTCTGTTAAAAATACATCAAGCTTGCAATAATCCCAATGACAGTCAAATCTATTTTATTTCCAATTCCTTTCCAATGTTTCATCCTATTCCCATCCATCTAGAATCAATCCCCACCAACCATTGTTGCTAAACAACAATAAAGACTAAATGAACAAATAAAACAAATTTCATATGCATCCAGTCATTTATCAAGCAACCTAATAGATACCCCAAGTCACCAGAACAAATCACGACTAGGTTATTTCACATTACAGATACAGTCACCTTGCTCTGCTCAGAACCTCGACGCATAGTAATGTTGAACAATTGCCAAGGTCTAAAGTCCTTTTATAGTCGTCTCTCTAACATTTTATTTCTTTAAACCATTTATTAAATTTTTTTTCTAAAGCCCGAAGCTATACTTAAGTTACAACAGATTCACTAAGGCAAAATTTTACTTGCATTTCCATCCAAAAATGTGCACATTCAGTGACTCGTAGGTCCCACCTCTCCTAAGCCTACATTCTATGCAGTTACATGTAGAAGCCTTCCAAAGCTTTTGTCATAGATCCCAGGAACAAAAAAGATTCTTATATGGGCTTTAGGAGAGCAGCGTCACATTCCATGATTAATTCCAACGATAAACATGAGGCACAAATAAAACATTAACTAAAACGAAAGTAGAGCTGGATGGGAAAAAAGAACGGAGGTGCGTTCTGAAAAGAAAAAAATCGCTAAGCTAAACTATTCAGTAGACCTAGTCCAATCTTGAATCTACACGAAAATGGAATCTTTTGGTACAATACAAGATTTTCTTTCATAAAACATGGTTACATCTTATCACAGTGCAAGCTTACAGACATTTGGAAGAAAAGCGGGCAGTAATGCAGTTTACAGCTAATCAGCTCAAAGTGACGCAACTTATTTCTCAAAGGCCAATACAATTAAAAATAATCAAAATGAAACCCAGTCAAATAATTTTTTTAAATGCGACAAAGTTCTGCACACAATCTGAATGCAGAATACAATTGGAAAAGCCCATTAATGCTTGATTTTGGAGGATTAATTAGATGATAAAATTAGATGATGAATTCAGAAAGACTTTGTCTGTCAAGCGAAGAAGAACTTTAGTTATGTTGCCCACCACAACATGATGGTTCTATTATAGACTATAATAATTCAGTTTACAGGTAATCAGCTTTCAAAGTGACGCCAACTTATTTTCTCCAAACAAAATGCAAATTAAAAAGTAATCAAAATGGGAACCACAGTCACAATATTTTTTTTCTTAAATGGACAAAGTTCTCACAAAGTCCTGAATGCAGAATACAAAACTTAAAGCATAATGTGATTATTTGGAGGGATTGAATTAGATGATAAATTAGATGATAAAATTCATAAGACTTTGTCTGTCAAGCCGAAGAAGAACTTTAGTTATGTTGCCACTCAAAAAAAATCCACAACATGCATGGTTCATATATTAGATAATAATAATCAGCAGGACTGCAATGGCTCTTTTACTCTGCTAACAATATCTTTGCACAATTTCATTCATATATATAATTGTGATCGCACTGCTATTTTAAGGATTGCAAATTTGAATACAAATACAAATTGCAATTGAAACGAGCCTCATATGAGGCTAAATGGACTTTTTTATAACATAAAATGTCACATATCACTACTATATCGATCATATGATCTAAGTCAGCAGCACGTTGGAAGAATCCTAACAATTCAATAAGATTTGGAAGTTAAATTACTCAGATTTTGAAAAAGATACAGCATCTCTGCTTCAATAACCATAATACCCATGAATGTTGAGTGCCGAAAGGTATTTCCTTTAACTATTTAATATTTAAATCATGCACTTGATATAACAGTGATTCTCCATGGTCGGATATCACTTGTTTGTCGAGAGCGGTTTGCAGACTAGTTTGGACAAATTTGAGAAGAGCATTTGAAGGAGGACATTTGCCAGACGCTTCTCAAGAGACAATTCTCTTGAGTATCTTTGACGTCTCATGAAATAGCAAGAAAAGCAACATCCTTTTTTTTCTGTAATGTTGTGCTCGCAATCGGACAGGAAAAAAATTTATCGAAACTTCTGCGAACGTCCGAGATACCACCTAGTGTAGAGCAGACATACCTGACCAGTACTACAGAGATGCCAACACCTACAGATAATAGAACGCAAATAGTTTAAAACCGGGTGAAACCGTCATTTAATTTTGGGAATGCATTCAAATCAATATGTTTCTTTCTGTTTTTCTAATAGACATTTGTTCAGCCTATTTATACTATTTGAATTATTCGCGTTCTCAATTTCTAATTAGAGACACGAATGCTTCTAATTATTCTGCTAACATGTTCGTAATTATTCCGTCAGTTGTTGGCTCTTCTGATAGTAAGACGCGATATATGTTTAACCAGTACTTTGCAACAATTAAAAACAACAACAAAACTAAGCGCACGAGAACACAATGAGGGCTAAAGAAAATCTAAACGTTGTTTTGTGTTTTTACTAAATGCCATACACAGCTGAACCAAATTCTATTAATTTCATTTCAACTAGGGACAATGCATACGCCTGGAGAAAATTAATACCTCCCATTCAAATAGTTGTAGTTTTTAGTACATTTCTTCAAGTACTCTGATAGCAAGGATGTATAAAAAAAAAAAAAAAAATCCCTTTGCTCTGAAAATAAGTTTGATTTAAAAGTAAACAGCTTCCATTGACACTATCATGTATTGCCAACCTTTCGTACACCCCTAACACCTATGAATTGATGTACATGTACATGTTCATTTCAAATATCTGACATTGAACCAAGAAAAGAATGTTCCAGACTTTGCCGTCGATAAAAAAAAAATAGATCAATAAATTATTACAAATTGTACACGCATTCAACATAAAAAAGAACAAAGTAACAAAATATCTGAACTGTGTCTAGATTTTGTGGTCATTAACAAATAATAAATAAAAAACATCAGAGAACACACACACATATGATGGGTGAAAATAAAAATCAACTAAAATGCTTAGAAGAAAAAAAAAAAGACTCACTTCTTCATTTGGATGCATTCTGTAAAAGAATTTAAAAAAAAAAATTTAACAATGATATGAAAAGTATTCCAATTTCATGTCCCATAATTTGTTATTGATCTACAAATACATGTAATCAAAAATCTAAAATGAAAAAGTTGGTACATGTATGCAGGGAAAAGGGACATAAAATCCCTTGACTGAAAAAGTTTTGCTGTCTAAAAAGAGTTGCGATGTAGTGGTTCTAGTGTCATACTTTCAAATAGTAAAAGTAAAATATTTGTGATTTAAAACAAAAATGAGAGAAATAAAATGGCAATTAGAAAGTTGTAGAAAACCATAACAAAACTAATAAACCATAAAGGTTTGGTACATTACTATTGAAGACCATGTCGATGAAACTAAAGAAAGCCAACATTATTATGTTGTCATTTCCATAAAGGTATTTTTTGCGTAATAACGCTATAAGCCATGTCTGTAGTTATCTTTGTAAGTACAGATGTAGACAGAGTGATTTTCAATAACAAATTCCATGATTAATCTGGGAATTTCCTCCACTACGTACCAATACATTTCATATCCTAGTTGCTCTCGAAATTATATAATCAATTTACAGGTAAAACCAACTTAATTGGGTTTTAATCAGCTGGAATTACAACCTGCATGCAACCCTTACATTTAGCCACTGGAATCTCTTATAATTGTTTTGTGGACTAAGTAAATACAAGACAGAGGTATCACAAAAACATTACATTTTCACCAGCATTGTTCAAGGAATAAGACAAAAATTGCAGTGCATGAGTGGGCTGAAGTTATGAATTCTACTTTTTTTGTATAAAACTTCGTTTTAATTACCTAATGAATACATTGAAATAAACTTGGTTGTTAAATACTTCCTTTAAATGGTACCTCATCTGTAACATTGTGGAGTACTCCCATATTTAAATATATCTTTCACTATTCAATATATATCTGACGGGTGACTTCTCGCACTCTATAAAATTGATTATTACTTTCCAGACTCTGCATACAATAAACACAATTTGGGATACAAAAATGACTCCCCCCATACCCCAGTTTTCAATCAAAATTAACTAGACTGCCCAATTTGTACAAATAGAGACATTTTTTTCCCTATAATTAATAATATTTTTACTAAAAATCAAAATTATTTTCACACAACACAATATTCTTTTGGATCATGGAATGACTGTACTGTGATTGTTAGCAAGAAATATTGCATTAACTTTGGGTTAACACCAAATGTCATGCATTTCTTATTGAAGTAGGGCAGCAGACCTTGCCATTACTTTCTTCTTTCCTTTAACCAGCATCTCCTTCACATGGATAACAGATATGACTGCCTTTTGGCAGCATTTCCAAGGTAATTGTCTGAAAATGAGCACAATGTGATATTCATTTCAAATCTATTTCTCCCTATCCTGACATCTGAAGCAAATAGTAAACTCAAATGTAAGTTGAATTAGAGAGATAAAAAGGTGTGAGGAGAGAGAGAGAGAGAGAGAGGGAGGGGGCGTAGGATAAGGGGAGGAGGGCGGAGGGGGCGGGAGGGAGGAGGAAGAGAGAGAGGAGAGGAGGAAAGGAGAGGAGAGACAGATGAGCAATGAGAAAATGCATGGAGAAATAAGTATGGAAAGAAGTAAATAGTGAGCAACAGGTTGTGGTGGAAAACGGCAACAAAATTTAAACATGAAAAAAATTGCTTGCTTCTAAAAGGAATAAAGGAAAAATAGAAAAAAGGAGGACACCCAACGTTACTTTTTGGCGATTAAGCTTGTTTGCGACATTTTACAATATTCAGTGTAATGAAAATATAGTGTTATATATAGTAATTCTACTACCATCTTGCTGCTATGTCATGAAGGCATTTTCATTCTTCAGTTTCTCCAGTTCTATCACTTGTTTACGTAGGAATAATACTCTGCAGAAAGATAAAGAAAGAGAGAGAGAGAGGGGAAAATTATAAGATAATGATACTTAGTTTTCATCGCATTCAAGCCCATGTTTTTAATAATGTAATGTAATAATACATATGTATTGGCAATGCTTTCACGAAGTGTCCCAAGAATCAAAGTGGCTCGTTAAGCATGGATATAATGTTTTCGCAAACCATCACTATTGAATTGTGATCTGATTATATGAATTAAATAAACATCTACATGTATTTTACTTTCCTGGAGGTCAATGAATTTCTCACTGATGAAGTACATTGTACAGTAAACACAACTTTTTGCAAAATACGTATTATGTTGGTCACAGAAATTGCCCTCGGTCAACTGGAAAAACCCATGAATAGTTTATTGAGAATGGGTATTTTTTAAGAAAAAAACAAAAAAACAAAAAAAATTTAATATTCATGACTGGCTTCAAACTTCCTGAGAAAAGTAGGTTATTTGGTAACTTTTTCATTCTTTACATGAATTTCAAGCCTACAAAAACCAAAGTTTCCACTGTTACCTTTATATTCTGAAACTCGACAGGAATGTCCAGTATTTAATAGTAAGTCTAAGGAAAGATATTTCATTTGATGCTTGCACAAATACAGTCATTCTAAAGACAGTGAGAACATGCTTACTGAAATGTCAAGAGTGGATAGGTCCTTTTCAGGACCACTCATAACCTCAAAAAAGAATACTTGATCACAGTGAAACCTTCCACTGCTAATAAAGTCATTATTAGAAATCCTTCTTTATTGCACCACTAGAAATTAGAAATGAATTTGAGAAGCGACTCACCTTTCTTCTTGGAGGTTGGCTTGTATCTCAGATACTCGTACTAATGATCTAGCAAACTTAAGATCTACTGATAGCTGTGCAGTGCTCTCTGCCCCTAGGACATGTGTCTCGTTATTCGCTTTGGCAGCCTGAGGGGCACAATAGATACAACACATAAAACGTGTTATGGTTTTTATTATGATATTAAATTCATAGTCTTCACATCAGAATTTCTTGATAAGCAGTAAATTTGACTAGTACAATACAAATCATAGGGCTCTTAATAATGGTTTCACAGTGCTTTGAAAAGTTCAAATTATAAACAGTAAAGATCACAGTTTGAACAGACAAATGTGGCAGGTGGACAAGATAATTCCAGTTAAGATGAGGAAGTCTTAAAAATTATTGCACTGTTAATACATGGAGTTTTCGATCTAAACAACGTTAATAACAACCAAAATCAATGCTTACACAATCCTAAATTTTATATGGATTAAAACAAGAACTCTTTTGTATATTTTCCTATGATTTTTCAAATGTAGATATTGGTGGAACATTCTATACAGGGCCCGTTGCATAAAAAGTTACTATTATAGTAACGTAACTTTGCCATGAACATGTATGTCATGTATGGTAACTACCATGGTAAAACTGCTCAACAGCTAATTGAAATGCACTATTTCATGTAAGTTACCATTGATGGCTGAGTTACTACAGTAGTTATTCTATATGCAACAGGGCCCTGAAATGAATTAATTTTTAGAACAGGACCATTACCTGTTTTTCTCCTAACTCTGAAGCCCATCCTGTCAAATGTTTGGTGAGGCCTTCTGTGACATAGGAAGAAAGGGAAGAGGAAAGCTGCATGGGGGCTGGTATTTCTGTGCGTTGGATTCTGAGACAACTGCTTTACTAGATGTTTCTGCACTGTCACAGCTCTTGTCAGGTCAGAAGATTTCTTCTCCACATTTCGCCATTTGTTTCACTACTCGAACAAAGATCAATAGAACAGAATTTAATGATAAATCATCCATGACACTAACGGTCTAGTATTTTTTTTTTTTTTCAGGTGTTAAAGATTTAAAGGGGAAATAACAAGCGTTATAAAGTATAAAAACTACCGGTATAACATAAACATTAATAACTAAAAAAGAAGTTTTCAAATTGGTGCCAGAACTGTCTTAGGATGTTGTACTGATGTAGTTTTCAAATCCATCAGTAATTCGTTGTGCAAAATGTGTCATGCTGGGAAGATGACCCTTTTCCCCAAGACTTAATTCAGTGCATACATGTATTTGTTTGATGATTTGCATTAATTCCAATATGTTGTTGATCTCAAACAGTGACCTCATAAATAAAAAAAAAAAAAAAAAAAAAAAAAAAAAAAAAAAAAAAAAAAAAAAAAAAAAAAAAAAAAAGCAAGTGCGAACAAGTAGCCCTTTATACATTGTAGCATCACCTTACCAAAGTTCTTTTCTACTAAAAACATTTTAAAGTCCCTATACAATTACAAATAAAATTAAACTAAAGGCTAACTGAAACGAAAATATACCACGTACTACATGTGGTCATATAAAACATGAACTTAAATAATTGGTTGTATTGTAAAGAAGCCTTTATGTTGATTTCAGATCCTAATTTGCATTTTCAAAGGCACAGCGCCACATTAATATTTCAGCTAAATGTCCACTTTAAATTGAATATGACCACGTATACATATGATGCACAGGTAAGACTAGGTCGGTAGAAATTGTGGGCATAAGGTAACTATGGAATTGATTAACCCACAAGGCACAGCTGAGTGGATTTACACTAGTTTCCATAGGTACTGCATGCCAACAGTTCGTTCTGACCCATGAACCTGAACCGTGCACATCATCTGTTTTATATAATGTAGATTGGCAACAAATAAAATCTTTTCGACTATTCGGCCAGTAACTCCAGACGCATGACAAGTTTAACAAATGCATGGCTGGCGATTCTATAATAATATTTAACTAAAAATATATTTCATGAGACTAGCTTTTATTACACATAGTATGGCCTTTTATATCACATTGTAGGCTAGGACAGCCTTGCTAAATAAGAATACCATAACAAATGCCCGACTCCAACTTTTACATTGGTTGTTTCATATCCTATATTTCAGGCAAAGTTCGACATGGGCACATGCCCGGTATACGTGTTCACCCAAACTTGAGCTCTGGACCCAACAAATATTATAAAGAAAGGGCCCTATGCACAAATATTCTGGAATTAAATGTAGTATTATTATAAAATACATGATTTTCTATGTCTCCTTCGAGACTGCCTTCTGCCCCAATGTAGGAGCCTAAGAGGATGGGTCTTTAGAAGTTATATCGATCTGCAGACATTGTAAAAACATTTGTTTGTATCTATGACAGGCTATAACCTTGGTATTAAAAATTCTATTGATAGCCAGAATTGCGTAATGTACATGTAATACCTATCGGTGACACAGAATTAAATGAATCCATATTGCATGTTAGTACATGCATATAAATTTAAACTTTCTTGAATATAATGTACACAGTATACCTTTTTTGTCAGATTTCTACAAGATTCTAATTTTCTAAGCTGAACTGTAAGGACCTAGTTTACATGTACTCCTAAAGCAGAATAACTAACAAATTTAGAGGTGAATTATAAAAACAGTTACAAAAAAAGCCCCTAATAATATATTTTGGACTTAAGATAAAGTTCGTCTTTAGCTAGTGAAGATGACCAATATATTTTGTATTAATTGCCTACTAACACCTTTGATATTATTCATGTCTGTAATGTGTTGATATTTACAACCAGGCACAGAATAATAAAGAGCTTAGAATTAATAATACATGTACATGTATCAACTAAAATATACTGAAATATCTATGGGAGGCTAACAAAAGTATATTCAAAGTACATTGCAAAACTTAATTTCTCCTGATCAGCATAAATTGAAGGCCTTAAAAACTGAAAGCAAATAAATTTGCATTTATTACATGTACATATGTACATAAGGCCTATTATCGTACTCATGGGATCCTTACAGACTAAAATGATTATGATTATGCTAAGCATATGTACAACTCAACATATAAGACCCTTACATATAATTAAACTGATGAATGAGACCATGAATGTAATTTACAATATATCTCTATCGACTCAAGTGTCATCTGCACTTTCTACCACAGAAGTATAACATTCCTCCCTGCTTCTACTTCTTCCAAATTAAGAACAATATCAAAACAGTAAAATTACAAACTCTGACAATAAAATTTCTTCTAAAATTTGGACGGCAAAGTAAAGAAAAAGAGTGTTATTGTTAATGATTCATTGTTTTGAAAAATATTGTACAATATCTTAAACCATACAAATTCATTCTCCATTTTCAGGATAATTTTTAAGAGTAATTTAAATCCATAAAATGCCAATGTAATGACCTACCTTGATGTTGTTGGTGGAGAGCCTGTCTTTTCTTTGCTGTCCGCCTCTGGCTTTTTATCCTGTTTACTAGTATCAGTTTCTGTCCTGTGCTTATCAACTGCAGAACTGTTCACATTAATCTGAGGCTTCTCACTCCCGGACTTGTGCCTTTCCCTGTCCTTCTCACCGTTACTACGAGATGATGGTTCAGAGTCTTGGGTTCTCCCCTTTTCTCTGTCATGACCCTTGTCTTTCTCATCATGAGTCCTGTCTCTTTCGCGATCCCTATGGTTTTCCCTGTCTTTATCCCTCTCCCTTTCTCTATCCCTCTCTCTTTCCCTATCTCGATCTCTGTCCCGATCTCGATCACGATCTTTATCACGATCTCTGTCACGATCTCTGTCCCGATCTCGATCTCGGTCACGGTCGCGATCTCGTTCCCGATCCCTTTCTCGGTCCCTGTCGCGATCCCTGTCCCTGTCCCTTTCCCAATATCTATCACGTTCACGGTCCCTACTCTGCGAAGAGTTCCTTACACTACTTGATAACGAGGATGAGGATGTTGGAGTATGATTTGACCCTCCTCCTCCTCTACTTGATTGGTTTTTCCTATACCTATCCTCCGTGGATGGTGTATGGGGAGCCTTGTCTCCCGACCCTTGATGGTGGGTCCTGGAACCGCCCGGCGTTGAATGCTGCAGCCTAGGGGAGGGGTGGGACGGAGAAGGGGATATCGAGGCTGCTGACATCGGTGATTGACTGGATAACCCTGGAAAGGAAAGAGTGGGTAAAATGTAAATGAATCATGAGCTATTCCTTTGCTCTACTTAAATAAGATGTAGATTCTGATTCTGCACCCATCTCACCCATCTTAAAGGACACTTTAAGACATGACATTATCAAAATAAAATATACTCAAGTAAAATCAAATGTACTGTTAACCTTTACACACATATTAAAAAGTGCATGAAATTAATGCATCATGATTACCATTTCTCTGAGACAAGACATGTGCAAATATGCACAAAATAAGATAAAGAAATGTAACACATTATAAAGATTTTATAACACAGAGCTACATTTTCCTTTCTATAAAAAATGACATAGAGACATGAAGGTTATAAATTGAAATCTAACTTACTGTCATTTAGTTCATCACTTCTTTTGTTATAATGAGAGAGGTGAGATGAGGAACACGAAGATAGTGAACTTATTTAAATTAAACTTTAGCTCATCGACTTCTTTTATTACATACATGTAATAAAAGAAGTCGATTGTATGTAATAAGAGAAGTCGATGAACTACCTCTCCAATCATACATGTATGATTGGAGAGGTATAGAAAACACAGTTTGTGAATTGAATAGAAATAATACTTGGTATCATTTAATTCATCACTTCTTTTGTTTTGATGAGAGGGTATAGAACATGGATGGGAGGGGTATAGAAAATGTAGTTTGTGAAATTGAAATAAAACTTACTGTCATTTAGTTCATCACTTCTTTCATTATGATGAGATGGATGCCTCTCTCTATCTGTTGAAGGTGACTTTGATGGGAAGGATTTAGATGGATTCTGGAACCTAGGAGTGACTGGAGATGGAGTACCTGCTGGAGATGGTGTGCTTTGTATCCTTGGTGAATCTAACAAACAACAAAAATATAACACCAAAATTAATATCCGTAAGGTTTAACCCTAAAAAGACTGGGCTATTTTGACACACATAAAGACTGGGGGGGGCTCATTCAGCCCCCCCCAAGATCTCGGCCGTTGAGCGCGCGATCGCGCCGAAAATTGGCACGCGCGTTACCCACGGCATCCTCTCCAAAACCGAAGAGTCATATTCTCCGAAAAATTTCTTCACTAATTAATTATGCTAATTTATGCATAAAATCAAAGATTTGCTCTAATTAATTAAGTAAAGCTCTAAAAGTGCTAATTTTTGGTTTACAGGCTCTTTGTAGGCTTCTGGTGAAATGGGTTTTAAAAAAAAAACTGTATCAAGATTTTTTTCTTATGTATTCTATTGTTTTTAAAATTTCTTATGTATTTTTTTGTTTTTCGTTTTTCACTGTTTTTTCGATGGAAATCATTGGTGACACTATTTTAATCATAAACAACCTTAAATTAATTGATTTTAATCAGTTAAAGAGAAAATAATGATACATTTATGAATTTTGGCTGAAAACACAATTTGTATTGGATTTGTACACAAAATCACGTATTTAAGCTACTTTGGGTCTGACGCACGGTTACAAAATGTTACGTAATTTCGGAACCGCATACCCGGGCATCGCAAATTTGGTCTCAAAAGTTGCGCGAGACTTGAAAGAAAATAGTCATGAAGTCTCCCCCAATTTTTTTTCTGCGTTGCAAAGTTATCTCGAAAAATGTTGAGGGGGGGGGGGCTGAATGAGCCCCCCCCCCAGTCTTTTTAGGGTTAACAATGAGAATAAAAGGCAAGATTTAGGAGGATTGTGTTAGAACAGCAATGGTACACATATATTTTTTCAGAAACATGGAATGTAAATGCCTACTCTGGCTGGTATTGGACTTGGGATTAAACGGGTCTACTTCGTGTCTTACATGTACATGTAGAGGCGCATTATTTAAAAGGAACACAGAATTTTGACACCCTTAACCATAATAAGACTGGGGGGGGGGGGCATGATGGCTACCCCCAATGATCTCAACCGCCAATTGCGCAACTGCGCCAAAAATTTGCATGATGGTAGTGTGCGATTTAATCCACAAGACTGCTGGTAATTTTTCAGAAATAATATCAATTTATTTTATATGAATTAATTTGCATGAAATCACACTTTTTGCTCTTATTGCAAAAATAAAGCTCCTAGAATGTTAATTTGGTGTATTATTATTCCTTATAGCATTCCTAACATTCGAACTGGGAAAAATTTTTAGTACAGAAATGATTTTCTTATGTATTTTATTGTTTTATGAATTTCTTATGTATTTCTTTGATTTTTTCACCAAAATTATTGCAGAACCCTTCTGAAGCATATTTAGGCCATGCTTTTTGAGATGGGCCCATTTCCGTTACATGATATGTTTTCAAAGAAATTGTACCGTTTTTATCTAAAAAGAGTATTATTCTTATATTTGACACTCTATACCCATAAAAGTATACATATTCTGAAAGAAGAATTGTCTGAAGAATTCAAAAAATCATTCTGAAAAGGGGTAGGGTTAAGTCATAAGAAGTTACAGATTAAGCTAATTAAGCTAATTAATTAATTAGCTTAATTACCTTAATTAGGTATCCTTAAGTTCAGATTTGATCCATTTTTATGCATAAATGGATGATATTCCAATTAAACTGTTTAATGTTTAGGTAATGTGAAGGTAAAAGCTTAATTTGTTAAAGAATAGAAATTTATGCTCCTCCTCCTCCACCGTGCAAAAAAGGCTACTCAGAGTTGATTAAAGGCTAATTACTCATAGACTAACTAACCATTTGCATTTCTTTTACTTTTAAGTAATTGCCAGATCAATTCCCTTCAACTTAATACCAAGCATACCCATATGGCACATGTATTTAGCATTTTATATCATTATTTATTTCTTACTTGTCGCGCACATGTAACGACACCACCTATATGCGGGCCCACTATAAAACGTATGGCCAATAATGCTATTAAAATAAATAGATTTCAGCCAATGAAAGTGAAAATAATCATATCTTTATGAATAAGGTAAGAAAACTCCATTTGCATTGACTTTGTACACAAAATCACGTTTTTGAGCAGTTTTCGGTCCAACAGATTTAAAAAAAAAGATGTGCGAGTCTTGAAAGTATAAAGTCAGGAAGCGGCGCGATCAAAAAAATGTCGCGCGGCAGAATGGTCACGAAAAATGTTGAGGGGGGGGGGGCCATGATAACCCCAAGTCTTTTTTGGGTTAACCGTTTGAAATCCCTTTTATGCCAATTTCATTTCTGATTTGTTTTTTCCGCATGTGATTAGATTTTTGAACTACTTATATTATTAATAGCACATCATATCCATCTGTAAATACTGTTTAAGATTCTTGGTATACAAATTCAGAATAGGAATGTGAAAAATTAAATAAAAGTAACAGAAAATTGTTTATGCTACAAAGCCTAAAAGGTTACTATCTATGTCAGCATGGTCTGCTCATGATCTATATTAGATATGTTAGGCCAATTTTGGTGAAGTTCACTATTTTCTGCTGGCATAACTGTCAGGCAATACAATGACAGAGCTTGTAGAATTTAATAGGATCGAACTACACTTTAATCAACAATGCTTTAGAATGGCTGAAGCTGCTAACCTTAATGAACTGAAGAGAACGATTTTCTATGAATTTCAGTTTCTTTGGAAGAACACAAAATTATGCCAATGTCATATGGATTCACATTATGGCAATTTATAAGCATTGTTATTGTATTTTTAACAACTTTGTAAAATGCACTGCAATGCATTGAATTGAATTCTAGTCAATTTAGCAAGTGCCATAAAGATCTGCCTTTAGTACAACATAATAGATTTATCATTACTTCAATTCATGTATAAAAGGCATCTATGCATGTATAATTCTTACTGTATACATGTGAAAGGTTATTTTTATGGTGTTTTTATTATCCTAAAGTTTGTGAGTCAGTCATCTCGAAATTTCCACTTCAAAATGAGGCTACTTCAACTATAAAACATCACAATCTTATACGTGTATATTTAATCTACTTTGAATGTTATTTTTGTAAGATTGTTTGTACTTTTTATAAGATTGTGGAAATAAACTTGAATTGAAAATAAAAATGATGAAATCATAATTCCATGAATGTCACTCAATTCGAGCGATTTGCTATACAAAAATTGATCGATACTGTTCGATACTATTGATATTATCGCCAAATTTTAAGGGTCAAAGGTCAAATTGTCGGCAGCTCCACTTCCGTTAGGTAGAATGCGTGCGTAAGCGCCATTATGTATACGACGGATTGATTTAGCTGAAAGTCATTGGCGTTATTGCTGTCAAATTTCACCCTTAGGGGAGTGCTGAGGTGCACTGGATTTCTTATGTGCGTCACACTTATGTTTTGGTTAGGCCGAAAGATAAAACATAAAATCGACTTTAATTTTTGTTCTTAATGAAAGATGTCTCTTTTGTTTGACGTCCCCGGTATAAAGACAAACAAATGGTAATTGCTCGATTAGCGCGCGTATTTAGTTTAGGCCTATTTATATATTCACGCGCGCGCATAGCTAGCTGCGCTATTTTTTATCAGTTATTCTCACGTGATGACTGAACTCATCGTATTCATTACAACACACACACCGTTCAATTTATGCCAGAAAATTGTAAAGATACAACGTGCGCAGCTTATAAGCTAGCCCGTTGATCATAATTATCTCTTACTGATTTGGAGCCGGAAGCGGAGTTGTCGACGATATTGAGATGCATGTTGGGTAATCTAACGTACTGGCACTATATCAGGTAGCTCGAATTACATTAAGTAAAACACGGAAATGTTGGCTTGCACAGGACGCAAAAGGAAGAAGCATCAGTCAGCTCTTAGCCAAGTGTACTCCAGACCCCAACATTACAGTCTAATCCCTGAGACAGTCAAATATTTTATCAATCAAATAGGAAGAGAAACAAAGCATTTACTCACCCCGATCTGAACCTTTGGGTGGCTGTGAAGCAGCGACAAGATTTTTCAATCTTCCATACATATCAGTAGCCAGGGACACAGGCATCTTAATATTAGCTGGATGTAAATCTCTTCTTGAGTGATCATTTCGATAATTCACAGTCTTTTCCGCATTCGCAGGCCTTGATATTGAAGGGTGCGATTGGCCAACTGGTTTAGGCTGCGATTGATGAGACTGCCCTACAGCATTACTAGTGGTTGACGAGGACGACGATGAATGTGATTGGTTGCTACTAGATTTAGGCGGATGTGATTGGCTGGTTGAGGAGGCCGTGCTTGTTGTAGTGGATGATGTTGAAGAATGTGAATGGGATGACTTTGGGTGAGGGCTGGCGAGCTGTGGTCTGCTCTGTGATTGGCTGGAGTTTGAATTCCTATCTTGTGATTGGTTGTCAGCTGGTTTTTCAGATTTATTAGATGTGTAAGGCTGAGGCTGGCTTCCATCAGGTTTGTTATTACTGGAATGCTTATCATTAGATACAGCTGCAAAGAGAGAGAGAGAGAGAGAGAGAGAGAGAGAAAATAACACTGACAATCTAAAATATAAATCCATTTACAAGCTTTGAAGGAGAAATAATCACTTGACCACAAGTCTACACTAATGCTTAAAAAACAGAAATACATACAATAAGGCCTAAAATATAATTCTACAACAGATCCACCAAAGATCCTGTAGACATAATACAAGTAAATTGAAGGCTGTGTTCCATCATACAGAGCTTATATTGAGGTTTTAAAAAGGTTTACGCAAAAGATACTTACAGAGTTAGACTATGTTTGTTTACAAAAGAACAAAACTGATAGTATAAAAAAAATCTGAAAACATATCAAACATGATGACATACCTTTAGATGACACAGTAGGAGTATTAGATAGTTGAGGTGAATCATTGGTTCCAAGTTTTCCTGTGCCAACAACTCGCTGCAGCTTTTCTCTGAAATAAAAATAGATACAGGATTACTTGTATATTGCCTTTGAATGTTCTCAACAGAAATATGGCGCAATATAAATGCTGTGGATCATCATCTTATGTGTACAGCCCTTCTAAACAGTTAGTTATGGGGCAAGTCCACGCTATTTGTTCCCAAGGTGGTGATTTTTTGACTTTTTGACCATTTTTTGTGTCAAGTGTGTCAGTGGGTTTGTAAAGGTATACATAATGTGTCATATATCACCATAAAGGGTATGAAATGAACTTAATGCAAATGAGGTCAAAAAGGCATTTCAAGGTCATATGATGTCACAAGGCTCATTAATATTCATGAAAAAAATAATAAAGTGCATCAAAAATGCTATTTTCAACCACTAAAAAAGAGGTTTGTCATAGGTGTACAACCTAAAAGTATGTATTTTGTGTTTTTATATTTTCTCCGCTAACTCTGGTGAAAGTATTCTGAACCTAGCACATAGCTTTCAATATTTTTAGACTTGAACTATTCAGGTCTCAGAAATAGTCTCACAAAAGTTACTGAGCTGATGTAAAATCATGCATTTTTTTTACCCACCCTCCCACGTTTATAAATGAAACAAAATAAGTGTTTTTTCACATTTACGTTTTGTATTATGTTTCTTTTGTTTTATCAGAGAGAATTTTTAACAGAAGATTTTGCTACGCCTTGGCTACAGCAATTGTTTAATGAAAAATATTTCAGGGAATAATTGTCTTGTGTGTTACCTGTCCCGTGTGTTATCTGCCATATTTTTTAAAACTTGACCTTGCCAGAAAACTTGAAGTTGTATTAACGTTAAAATATGTCCTTATAATGTTTATTACTTATTTAATAGGTTAAGACTATGCAAGTTTAGATCTACGTTTTAAATTCAGAGTTATATGTGAACAAAGTCAAAATTTAAAAACACCATATTTTTCTGGTCCCGTTTGTTACCAACGAATAAATGATCATAAATTAATCAAGACTATGCAAGTTTAGATCTACGTTTTAAATTCCAGAGTTATATGTGAACAAAGTCAAAATTTAAAAACACCATATTTTTCTGGTCCCGTTTGTTACCAACGAATAAATGATCATAAATTAATTATGAATCAAGCTATTTACACTATTTTTCATGTTTTTGTTGAAGATTCTTAGAACCTTCAACCTAAGGATTGAGATTTCATTTAAGATTTTTCAAACAAGCCCAATTTTTGGCTCTGAATGTCCCGTTGTTACCGCGCAAAATAGCTTGGACTTGCCCTATGTCACAATATGTTGATAAGGAGTATAGCATCTGTAGATGTTACACAGATTTAAGTACATTTACAGTACAGCCGGAGATCAAAATGTATGAATTCATAATAAAAAAACAAACAAAACAAAATAAGCTTTATAAGAACAGTTGCCCCCAATTTGCAAGTTTGAAACTAGCAAGTTGTATTCACAATAACTGATTTGTGACCAAAAGATGTTTGACTCATTTTAATACATACACGCACTGATTAATAGATCTTATAGGGATAATTTTGGCTTCTTTCACATATTCCACATAAATCACACAAAATACATATACCATGCCTTCTTCAAGCAGGCCTGTGAGTGGGGTTTTGAAAAAATAGCTGAAATCCTGCGAGGGAGCGAAGCGACCGAGGGGGGGTAGGTGTGGGAGGGGCAACTCTTCCACGCGAGCCATATTTGATTTCCTTATGACACAAAACACACATACTTAGCAAGTGTTATAGCTAGACTATTTTTAGTGGCGGCTGGAATTTTACCCAAAAGACGCTACTCTTACGAATGGAGGTCACGGTTGGCACCCCCCCCCAAAAAAAAAAACAAAAAAAAAATGAAATTAGAATCTAGACCTAGGTAAAAATTAAAAGATGAAAATGCAGAAGTGCATAGAATGTAAGTTTTCCTTTTCTAAGGTCTAATTTTGACTATAAAACATTTTCTATCATATCAAAAATATTTTCAGATTAATTTATAATCATGTAACAAGTGTTATATTTCTTAAAATGAAGAATGGTAAACCCCTGTCAAGTTTGGAGATTTCACAATAAAAGTTGAACTGAGGCTTTCACAAGCCTTTGCTCCCCCAGAACTCTGGGATAGAAGTGCTCCAGTATGCCTATACAGACTGGGGGAGTATTGACAAGAACATCGATGATCAACGATGTTTTTCAGAAAACTCAGAGTGAATTGAGGCAAACAAGTATCGCAAGGATCGTTTCTAGTGCTTATTATTTGAAATAGTGACATCTAAGACCCACATTTAACCCTAGAAATGATCGGGAAAACTTCAAATCCTCGCAAGCAAATTTCACAGACTGACACATTTTTTGTATAGGTGGGACTACACTATCAAAAACGGCGAAAATAATGTTTGAAAACGGAAATGAAGACTCATTTTGAGACTTCTAAAATGATTTAAAAATGTCATTTTATAAAATACAATGGTCCAAAACTTAAAGGTTATACATACCAGGTAGTAAATCCAATGAAAAAGTGGAATTTAAAGGCTATTTTGGGGGGTGATTTTTGTGAAGTTAGTGGTGGTCGGGAGCAGTGTTTTTCACCAGGAGTGGTGGTCGGGAATTACCCGGTGTTCGGGCGCCCAACCACCGCCGACCAGCGTAGCTATAACACTGCCCACAACACACTTGATTTCACACACACGTTCGCAGTGCATATGCATATTCTCGCGATCGCGAAAAAAAACCAATCCCACGTCACATGCATTCACGTTCGCTGCGCCTCGCTATACTAGCTGCATGTGCATGTACCGCACTGCTCTTTGTGGGCTTGGTCGGGGAGCAGCGGTTGTGGTATTAGTCTGATTACCAGCCGTTTCTGTCAATAAAATTAGCGGAATTTTAACACCACATTTAGAGGGGGAAAAAGCGGAAATTAAAATTGCGCAAAAAAAATCAAAATAGCGGATTTCCGCTAAATAGCGGAGCTCTCACAGCCCTGTTAAAGGAAGAAAATGGTAAATCTTACCTTTCAACCCACTCCTTGGGTTTTTCCCATTGTGATACTTCCGTTCTACAGTTGTAGTAATATTTCTTCCCTGAAGAACTTTTGTGCTCAGACCACTCTTTGGCCTTTTCCAAAATCTGTAAGAAAGTAGATTAAAATCATAGTGAATCACCAACAACTTTTGAAAATGTTTTAACTTCAATATTTTTCCACTGTATCAAACAAATCTTCCACTGTATCGCACATTGGACTTAATAAACAAAAGAAATGAAATATTAAAAAAGAAATTGGTTATCTTATCTTTACAATGAAACCATACATGTAGATAACTTAATTATCTACCATGAAATTTGCAAAAAGGTGTTGCTTATTTGTAAAATTAAGATGGAACTACAGAATTTCAGGTTTAACATGCCCTGAAATGTGACATTCAAAATATACACCTGACCTTCGAAGATCATGATTGTCAAAGGAGAGTGATTAGTGGCAAAACTACAGATGAGTAGCTAAAGTCTGAGTTACAATTTCAAATATATTCATGAGCAATGGTGACTCCCATTGCGGTACACTGTAATATTAGGATAATGACAACCGTTTGTCTTTGTTTCAGCGGTTTTACTTAAGGTTTGGCATAATTTTAAAACCATTTTAATTAGCGTAATATGCAATATCATGTGATGATCCCCCAAGACAAATCAAGGTTGTCATTAAAGTAGCAGTGAGGTTTAAGTAAAGTTGTGCAAGTCTGCCATCAGAACGTCAAGATATTCATGAGAACTCAAATATTGGTACAAGTATAAGGAAAACTTTTGTCCGGATTCATGGGGATTTCAGTAATCTTGCCACAATTTCAATCATTGATATGCTATAACAAATCATGCAATAATATTTGGGGGGACTTTTTCTCTCCTATTGAGGACATGACATGATATCCAATGAATTAAATTTAGCTCTACACTTACTGTTTTGATATGCCGTTCATGGTCAGTTGAGGGATGTGAATTTGGTGGAGTATGGACCTGGTGATTTGCAATTTTGCTTTCTGTGACAGGAACAGAGTTGCTTGCATTGACAGCTTCTGCAAACAAGAAACATTGGAATAAAATTCAAATTTATAAAAGATATACATGTAATACAATAAAAAATTATTGTTTTAAAAGTTTCCATAATCCAGGTAGTAAACATCTATTACATGACAGGCAATTAATATTATGTGCAAGTTTTGCCAATGCACTTATACATGTACCCCCAAAATAGATCATTGCATCAAGTCAGTTATCAACATGTACAGCTTGGGCAAAAATTATTAGCCCAATTTTGTTGTGTGCCAATGTAGGTCCTTTTCATAAGTTTCAGTGCTTTGAATCATTTTAATGAAATTAAGACAGCATGCAGGAACATAAGCCGGTCAACAAGAGAGAACTCTTTGAATTCTTGAAGCAAGAATGGGCTACAGTGACAAGAGAGAAGAAACCCTTTTGAAAAAGAACTTGGTCTAATAATTTTTTCCTGAGCTGTATTTCAATACATTGTGAGTATTGGTAGAGTTTTACATAACAAAGGATGGCAGTACTCAGTAACAGGCTTCTTTTCGAAAATGGTCTATCATGCAAGAAATTTTCATTTCAAGTTCTTGCATTTCTTTGAGAGAATATTAAGAACATTAAAAAATCACCATTTACCTGGTTTATGTTTGTCTTTCTGTCGATCCAAGTACATTTTCTTACTGATGACATTCCTAGGACTGTTTTGATTGGTCGCTGAGTGGCTTCCAGCATTCTGATTGGTTGATGAATGGCTACCAGTGGCAGGTGAAGGCACTGGTTTCTTTCTCTCCCTTTCGGGTGCCATTTCATTGTTCTCGTGACTTTTTGAGTGACTCTCAACACCCTGTCATTATACAAAAGCAAAATCTCATCAATCAATGTTCACTACTTTCTACATTTAGGTCCCTTTTACATAAAATCAATGATCTGTAAAACTCTGAAATTTGGGGGAAATAGTAAAGAGAGGGAGCGGTGGGGGGGGGGGGGGGGGGGGGGGGGGGGGGGGAGCAAAAAGCATGAATAGGATTGTCAACTGAAATTTACGAGAGGCTTTGAGCACAGACACAATTTTTCAAAAAGGATCAGACATGGACATGTAAAATATAACCTATCATGAAACAGTTCACACAATTTAGGTTCAACCTCTAGGGTCTACTTCATTTTTTTGGGTCATTTGTTACACTGCAAAATGGTTAAGGTACATTGAACTAGAATATTCAGAGGCATCTCTCGGAAAATTTTGTTTGTGTTGCAAACTTTCACATATTAATGGCATAAAGTCTTATGCATCTATTTATAGCATTTTTATAAAGTTTTGACCATTGAATAATATGCAACTTGTATTGTATAAACCATGTATTGTAATGCAGCAACATAGTAGAAATGCACATACGTGAACCGACAATGACAAAAATGCCAATAACTAAAAAAACTATTTGAGATAGGGGAATGAGTAATTTAAAGATAACCTAAAATCATGCTAAGTTTCAGAAAAATTTAAACTCTCCATGGCCTCCTCCCATAGCTGTGAGATGACCAAAATGAAATTTTTAGGACATGTATAAACCCCCTGTAACTAAACATATTTTCTAAAATCAATTTTCGTGAGAAATTCAAGTATAGTGAGAAATAAAGGGTCATAGCAAAGGAAGGGAAGATATATAGGACCCCCCCCAAAAAAAAAAATATATAAGGGCTATTCCACAGTAACTCGCGTTACAAATAACCGGTATCTTTCACGATAAAAGTCCTTCAAACTGCTAGGATCTACAAGTTACTTTTTGCAACATATGTAAAGGAGACATAGACTAACCAAATGGATTGAAAAAGAAAAATATTTGTCAAGCTCGTTCAGATTCTCGGGTCGTTAAACTTCGGTAACTCGCGTTACGCGAAAAGGACATGGTCAAAATCATGATGCAGATTAGGGTGAATTGTTCCTTAACTATACCATGTTAGCAAAAAATATCCTATCATAAACTGAACTTAGCATATTTCCAACCTATCAACTGCATCAAAGTAAAGAAAAAATGAACAGGTAAAATACAGGGAGCGTTAATGTCGGTAACTCTCGTTACAGTTTGTCCGTCAAGATATATTTTGAATTTTCATAGCTTTTCTGTGACTTCAGGTTGAATTTCATTGTTAATTTCGATGTGACTTAATATTCTTCAGAATATCCAGTTGGAAAAATTCCAAAAGGAATTATAGTTCTCTGTCAAAGTCTGAAAAACTTTTAAAAATTGCATGTAGTCCCACGTGCTTCAAACTATGTATAGTTCTGATTCTCCTACAAGGACCTATAGTTTGAAGGTAAAATCAGACTTAATCTGTGTCCCCCAATGTAATAATAATTTCAGAGAAGTTTAAAGCCCAAAGTACTACCTGAATTTGAGATAAAGCAAAAAGAAGAAAACAACAAATGTCCTCCCGACCGTGGAATGGCCCATAAAATTCAGATGTTACTTCATAATAATGTAACAGGGATGGTATTTTTAATGTAGGGATGCATGTAGAGTTAAAGCTTTTATACATGTATGACACTTTGATTCTGATAGATGCATAATTTTTAGATTAAATAGGTGTTGGTAAAGAAAAGGGGGTGATAGTGGAAACAAAATTACATATATCTTGCAATTATCCAATGAACCCAAAACTATATGTACAAAATATATGGCATACATGTATAAAGTAATTATTTCTGATCAAACTAAATTATTATTTTTTTTAAATTCATCATATCTTTACTTGGTTCGCACTTTTGATCCAACCAGAGTAAAAGAAAAATCTAACTGAAAGCGAGGCTCAATTAATAAAGAAAAAACAAGATACTTAGTCTTCAACCCTGGTTGTCGAGTTTACAATTCATCAAATTATTCAGTCATGTAACATTTTCCAAAACTTGAAGTAAACCTAGCCTACATGTATTGTATACATGTAGATAAAGTAACCTAGACAATGTGTGTGAGTGGATTTTCCCAATGAAAAAATTCTAGTCTAAGTGACATCAACTTCTCAAGGCAAATAAGGAATTCATATTGAATAATGAGTCTTTTGTTATTTGGTACAATATTTTGAAATTTCAATGAATGTTTTCATCAAATAAGGGTTCAAATTCTATTCTATATCAATTAATTTACTTTTATTAAATTTTATCTGGGAAGCCTACAACTTGCTCATGGAAACACACACTCACTCACCGAGACAAGACAAGTCCAAGTTCCAAAATGCATCAATCAATTTACCATGTATGTGAGCTTCACTACATTTCATAGAACTTTCTAAAATATTCTTTTAGAAACAAGATTGTCAACATAATCAAAGGAATATACTTGTAGGTCTAGACCTACACATACACACTAATACAGGGTAGTGCAAAAGGAAGTTCAGTCAACAAATTCAATCTCACCTTAGTGATCAGCTAACATTAACAAACATTTGCTGCATGCAGCACAAGCCACACACTGAAAATGATTAGACTCGAGTCAGGGAATTGCTCACATATTCATATTTCGCATATGGAAAAAATGTTATTTACATTATAGAGATCTATGTATTTTAATCATTTAAAATGATACCACTAAAATAAATAGATTTCATAAACATATAAAATTACCAACCTTGGCTTTAGCCAGTTTAGGCCTACAACTTTTAACTTACCAAAAACAAATTGTTTCATGTGCTGAAACCATAGCCTAGGTTAGCCCCGGGACGCCGCCACTTCGTGGCGGCGTCCTGAAGTAAACATATACATCTGGCCCAAGCTCACCGTCTTCCCCAATAAAACGATGAAATTCAACCCCCCAAAAATGTTTATAACAAATGATACACATACATGCAATGCCACTTACCTAAGCATACCAACCGGAATATGGTGAATAAAAACAAACGTGAATAGCTCCAAGAATAAGAAGATTTTTGGGGGGTTTTCGTCAGTATCGTAAATTTGCCCGATTCGCCATATTGATAAAGCTGGAATAAAAGGGGACCCTGGATTAGCCTTAATCAAGACGTTCTTTTTGTATAGTTTGTAAGTTTCGTTACGAAAAATAGGCTGATGAAGGAAAAATGGGCTCAAAAACTAAAATAACAAATAATTCATGACTACTAATGTAAGTAATCTCTTTTGTTTTGGTTAATTACCATGTAATGGAATAAAAATAAAATTATGATTGTAATGACTTGTCTAAAGACTAATCATGGCAATATCCATGACGCATGCGTATTACAAAGACAAACCTACGATCACGAATTGTTCTACTCGAGAAGTTTGGAAATTTTGACCCCCAAATTACATATAAGAAGATTCACCAACAAAGACGATAGTTTTCCGGAACGATTCGTAAGTATATATTGCAATAATACAAAGCTGTTTTTATAACTAGAAGTAAGGTATCGTCCGGAAATTTATGTAAATTCGAAGTCACATCGCCGTTGGATTTCGATAAAGCGTAGCCCGCACACGAAGTGTGCGGGCTAATCGTAGTAAAGCCTAGGTCTAACTTACATGTTCGCAAACGGTTTCTGTGAGCACATGAAGCAATAAACTATTTTGGGGGCAAGTTTAAAGCTATAGTGTAGGCCTAAACCATTTAAACTTCATATAGAAATCTATTTACGAATGAAATTTAATGCTTTTCATCTTGTTTGTGTCATTTTTTGTTTTTTTTATTTTGAGAATTATGAATGTGAGAGCAATTGCAAGACAGTCAGGAGTCTCTCTACTCTATTTCAACTGTAATTGCAGTGCCAGAAGTTTGCTGTGGGACTTAGCTTGTGGACAGTTTATTGCAGTTGTCTTGGTTGGTGATTTGCTGCAGGATTCATTATTATTATTTTTTTTTTTAAAGACCAAATTAAAAATATTCTAACAATTTTGAATCCAACTTTGTCTGGTGGTGTTTGTGGTGCTTGTGGTGTTCGTAGTGGATGGATGCTCTCCTGAGTCTCTCCCCTGAAAATCACTAAATTTCCTCAAAAATTCCACTTTTTCCAATGGTGGACATTTCTAGTGATAAATCTGTGTCTCCCTACATCTGTGGTTATTTTTGCACACAAATTTGCAATTTTGAAGACGTTTGCATGCTAAAAACAGCAGGGATTGTTAGTGTCACCTTTGCTGTGTGAAGACAAAACCAGTCCCACCTATTCAGATGCAGGTTTGGCGGGAAACCATTGTTCATCTTCAGTTAGTCTAGACTCTGCACATAACAAGTATCCAAGCTCAAGCTTATGTTGGAAAATTATCACCTGGACCTGAAGCATAATTCAAGACTTGGTAATGTAGACATGTTGTTTTTATACTCTGCATGTTTATTCCTGCTCAAATTACTGTGACCGTGAGCTGTGTCTTGTCACTTCTGGTCCTGCTTTGTATCTCACCATATTTTGGAATATTTTGCTTCTCCATCATATCTTCTGCATGCAACCTATGATTTCTGTATGATTTCTGTGTGATGTGAGTTACGTCATCTTCATTCAACTTTTGTATGCTGTTCTACGTACAAGTAACTGTGACCTCTCGGTCATGTGATGTGTGTTACGTCATCTTTCGCTCAAATTTTGTATGCTGTTCTACGTACAAGTAACTGACCTTTCGCTTGTGTGATGTGAGTTACGTCATCTTTCGTTCAAATTTTGTATGCTGTTCTACGTACAAGTAACTGTGACCTTTCGCTTATCATAACTGTGAACTGTGACCTGTGTCCTACGTTCTGTTTGAAGTCTGTTGTAACGTCATTGCATGTACCTTGACTTATAATTTATATCTGTCTCTGTAGCCTAAATACACTTTCAAGCTTAAGTATACAACCAGTTGACATCTATGTGCATGTAATCTCTCCTATCTGAGATTTTGATCTGTACTTCAGGCTCAAAGTATATTTATCATTCACTGCTCCATAACACAAAACAGTGTACGAACCCTCTCTTCCCCTACTGTGTAATGGCTCAGGCAGCACATGATCCCGGTTCTGGGCAGAAGACCCCGTCAGCAAGCTGCTACCAACTGAAAAGCACTACAACATTAAAAAATGGAGAGAAGCAAATAGTAACTCGCATGCCACTGAGAATCTTTCACTCCTTTAAGAATGTTACTTTAGATCTGATCAAATCAAGGAACCCTCCAGTACCTATAGCCCAAGATCTTGTACCAACGTGGTCAGTCAGAGGAAGACCTTCAGAAGACCATGTAGATGTCATATTCTTTAACAAATTGAGATCAGGCAAAGCAGGAAAACAAAAACGTCTAACAATCCAACTCTTTAATTCATCTGGAGAGATCCACTTTGTCGGTAAACACCTCCCACTGCTCGCTAGTAAAATCCTCCCTGCTATCATAAATAAACTAAAAGAGGAACATCCTAACTACTTTGTTTCAAAGGAGCTCAATGATTTACTTGATGCAATCATGTCAAGCGCCACATCAGGCCCATCGTCAAAATCCTCACGTGATTCGTGCCTTTGCACCCCTGCAGACCAGGACACCATCTGTCCGAAGTGCAATTCTCATGCCTGCATGGACACTATCCAGTGCGCTCAATGTAATAAGTGGCTACACTTTGAATGTACTCCTCTCAGTCAACGTGATTTAGATCGTTGTATAAACAATGATGATCAATTCCTGTGCGAATCGTGTTCTCAAAATGATTCTTTCTTTGTTACCTGCCAACCTGGTGATGAAACAACACAATCCCAGGGGAAAGTGTCCGATGCTAGAGAAATCACCTGCCCAGTATGTAGCTCTTCTGCCCAAACAGAAAGCATGGAATGTCAGATCTGTGGCCTATGGTACCATGAGAAGTGCCTTCCTTCGGTGCTTGGGACTCTGCTCTCCTCATGTGGTGCCCCGCTTCAATGCCCCTCGTGCAGAGAACTTGGTAAGGGCCTGAGCTCATCTCCTTCTCTTCAAAGTGGAAATGATGCATGTAGCCAGCAAGAACCTCTGGCATCACATCTCATTGACAATCAGACAGATGACAGTTTAAATATTGTACATGGCCAACAAGATTCATTGTTGCAAAACTGCCAAGATAAACAGAATGAGATTGGTGATAATGCAACATCTACATGCATCAGTGGTAATAATCACCCCCCTCCGGAGGTCATGTTAAATATGCTTACTAACATTTTGGAACCATCGTCGCAAGCTGGCCCATTGGAAAAAGTCCTTCCTACACCCTGCCAGAAATGCCCCAAACTGGTAAAGGAGATAAAAACACTTAAGGATAAACTAGACATGCAGGCACGAACTGTCACAGTGACCCTTGCCGAACATGAAAAGGTTGTCTGTGATCTCCAAGAGGCTCAGAGGTACATCACTGCACTTGAAAATCGGCAGATCAGTGACAAAAGAACCTTAGATTCAAAACAAAAAGCTATTGCAGAAATGAAAGCAAACAATATCGTAAAAGAGCAGGAGATAACAAACCTCCTTTCCTCTAATGACCGTCTTGTTGCGATCTGCTTGAAGAACGGATTGGATGCGGATTTAAACAACTTGTACCCATCAAGTCGTCACCATAATAGTGATGCACAACACAATCCCAAGCAAGCCAACACCAATAGGAATTCACATCAGGTTAAAAACTTCCACCTTCATACTAACAACCGCTTTGATCTCTTGCATGATCAAGTTCGCTCCCCACCCCATGATATCCGCACATCGGTCGAGGAGCCTAGGCATACCCCTAGCAACCGTACCACACCCAGGCTGAACAGACCAAGCCCGAGAGCAACAGGTAGGCAGCCACTTAGACAAGATCTACACACTAGACCAAAAACTACCAAGCAGCCCAGTCTTACGGCAACCTATCACCCTGGAGTACAAACACGTACATTTAGACCCCATGCAGATGAACCAACTTCACTGCACTTCAGACGGAGCCCAAAATCCACAGAAGGCCCACCAGCAACATACAAGCATTCTCCCCTACCAAGGGATAACAATAAGCATAGCCATGGTCATGCAACCTCTTCCACGAACAGAGATATGAGACTCCCTATTGATGCGTCCAAGTTAGCGGGCACCCCGTCTCAACCCCATCCTGGCAGGTCTTCTCCCTCACATACGACCAGAGAGGCTGGAAACTCCGTAGCCGGCACCACAGCACCAAAGAATGGTAGAGATCAGTTACCACCCTTAGGATATCCTCCAAGAGTCCAGCGGCATCATCAGCCACAAACCAACCCTGGAGCTGCTCCTATTAACAAAACCATGGAGAAAACAGGCCCTCAACAGCAAATGCCGGTTTTTCGGCCGGGCCGTGCCACAGCTCTGACGCACAGAACCCTCCTCGAGGCAGCCTACTTCTCACTGGGCACGGTCCTTCACCTACTTACAATCCCCAATGCTCTTCAAGAACCATCAATTGCTCAAACTCTCCTGTCCTTTCACGAACAAGCAATCAGATGTACTCAATCCAGCCTCAATCTTCTACCTTCTCAAATATCCGAATAGGAACTTTCAACTCAAGGGGTATACATAGCAACAAGCTGTACATCTCTAACATTCTCAATGATCTCGATATACTTTGTCTGCAAGAACACTGGTTGTCCACGATGAACTTGAGCCTTCTTGAGGATATTAATTCTGATTTCTCAGTCTCCGCCAAAGCCAACCAAGATGACACAACAACCACTGTCCCCGGAAGAGGTAGAGGTAGTGGAGGTGTAGCTATTTTAACCCGCAACACGGTTGTGAATACTTTGTCTGAAATCAGATGTAACTCATCAAGGATCATATCTGCCAGTATCAAGCTTAAAAGGAGTACAGAAGAATTTACTATCACCAACTGCTATCTGCCTAGCAACTGTTCACCACAGGACATTGCCGACTATCAGAGCTGCCTTTGTACCATATCAGAAATACTCATAACTCACACACATTCAGTCAATATTGTCGCAGGAGATTTTAATGCCGACATTGTCAGCTTACACTCAAAAAAGCGTTCTGTAGGTATTCTGAAGAACTTCATCTCATCAGAAAACCTTGTCTCACTCAATGTTGTACATTGCACCACCAATGACTACACATTCATGTCAGATGATGGCTCAAAGAAGTCTAACATTGATGGTTTCCTCGTCCAGGGTAATACCAAGAGGCGGTTCCAAAAGTTCTTAATCCATAGCGAACACCCCATGAACACGTCGGATCATCGACCAGTGTTTGTCATCATCAAAACGTGTTCTACATGTAGCCAAGGTAATGATGGAGGTAAAAGTCAGGGAGCGTCAAGATCTAGGCCATTGCAACGACTCAAAATAGATTGGACACCCCGTGACCTTCAGAGCATCTACACAATACCACTTGATACTATGGCTGCAGACATGTTCTCCTCTCTACCCTCCTTGGATTTAAACCCATCCACCATTGACCAAACTTTTGAGTCTCTCAGTAGGTGCATGCTGAATGTGTCAAAATCTCTTCCCCATAAATTCCATGTTGGGTTGCCCCACGGCAAAAAGGAATGGACGTCAGAGGTCGACCAAGCATACAAGGAGGCCAAGAGATCTTGGGTTGCCTGGAAAGAGGCAAGCAAACCACCTAACACAAGCCAGGAATGGATGGCCTACATTACCTCCAAGAAGCACTTCAGAAGAATGCTCAGACAATCAAGAGCTATCCTGCAACACCAGACTCACTTGGAGATCGAGACAGCAAATGCCGACTCGTCTCTCTTCTATAGACTGATCAAGCAGAACCGGTCCCGTGGAAGCTCAACAAACTGTACGCAACACCTCGATGTCAGAGGGTCATCATACAAGGGCAAGGACATTATTACCGGATGGGAAGAACACTTCCGGGCATTAGGAACTGCCTCTCATGAAGTTGACCATCTGGATTTACCTGGAAAGCAGCCCCATACTTCTGTATGTGAACCCTCCTCGGGCCCAGCAAGTGAAGTACATGTAAACCTGCCCATCTTGTTCACGTCTAGAGATCTTGACATTGCTATTTCTTCTCTGAAGAGAGGCAAAGCGAGTGGAGGGGATAATGTCATGCCTGAACATGTCATCTATGCTGGACCTGTCTGCCGCAGGTTGCTTCTATTGTTATTCAATGCCTGTATTGCATTGCCTCATATCCCCCAGTCAATGAAGCAGGCTCTGATACTACCCATCCACAAAGGAAAAGGTAAACCAGTGCAGGACCCCTCTAGCTACCGTGGGATTTCTCTAACTTCCAGCTTCTCGAAATTACTAGAGCTGCTCATCAAACCCCATCTTGAGCTTCAACTCCAAGCTGCGAACATCCCAGATGAGCTCCAGTTTGG